>JBCJKH010041574.1:0-23333 GCA_039877255.1 Loriculus beryllinus | reverse complement strand
AGGTTAAAACTTCAAAACCATTAATGTACTAAATACATGGCTTTTTGTGATGAAAAAATATTAATAATTAAAAGTATCTGAAAACTAACTAAATACTGCACTTCTTATTTTAGCGAGGTTGAAGGTAGAAAAATACAGATTATACTTAAAATTCTACTTTACCATGAGGACTAGAAATCTGCATCTGAAGGACCATCCTATTTGCTTCTCCTTAGTCATTAAATAAAAATATCACATAGAGAAGACTGCAGAAAATTCACCTTTACCTAAAAAGCATTCATCTTCATGTTTACCGATTCCATCCTTTACAGAACTACCTATTATTGTAAGTTGTACTATACTGATTTTCACAAGAGAATGTTAAAGAACCATAAATATGGTTATGATTGACCTGTTATTATTTTAAAGCTATTACAGATCTCATTCAGAAGAATACCTTACTGAGGCTGGTAACTTCCCTTTCATATTAATTTGAAATTACTCAAGAAAAACATCGTCTACAAATAGTCACCATTGATCACCTTGCTTACTCCAAACTTAAAACGGAAGATTTAAAATTAGAGCCATTTTTTGTTCAATGGAAGAAAAACTTCACGCACAGATAGAGAACCTGTTGGTAGAACAGGCATCACCACACAAAATTGCCACAGGTTTGCAGCTTTTGTTACATAATCAGATGATCTCAGGAACACATTTTGGCTTACACTTCTTCAGGGTATAGTATGATCTGAGGAATTACACCTACCACGCACTAGACCACATGCTACAGTTTCCCTAGCTGGGAACTCTAGAGGAAGCCAGGAAAGAATAGAAACTTACCTTTTTTCATTTCCATACGACTTCTGCGCAACTTTTGCATGGAGTATTAGCACTGTTTGATCGCCTCGCTCCTTCAGGTAATTTCGCATTGCTTCCCTAAAAATTAAAAGACAAAATAAGCTTTGAAAATTCATTTGTTTTGTTTATAATTATAATAATCCAAAGAAAGTTTTAGGACAAAAAACCCCAACACCTGAAGTTCAAAAAAGGCAACCATTAATAGCATCAAGATGAGTTTGCTTTGGTTTTTAAGACAATTACACAGCAAAAAGCAGCAACTCTCTTGCATGAAGCTAGTAGTAAGGGTCTGTGGTCATTTTTACAAGTACTACATTTTCCAGAACAGATACCTGTGATGTAAAATTGTATCAATGCCAATCACTACACCACATTTAAAGTCCATGCCACAAATATTTGATTAGAACACACTTTACTGATTCAATATTGTCTCCTTAACCAACTTAGATAGTAAAAAAAAAAAAAGTTAGATTCTCCAGCTTATCATTTCATCTGGTTTTCTAGAGGAAGTCTCTACTTCCTGCATACAACTGGTTAAAAAAGAAATTAATTAGATTTTCTATCGTTCAACATCACTGTAATGACGGATGTCATATAAAAGCTGTAATTACCTTAAACACACTAACAGTGATTCCTTGAGAGAAGTAAGAGAACAATACACCCTATCATTCTTCTGTATAATAATCTAACTGTTCATTAAGCAGCATGCCAAATTCAACACCCTGAGGTTTAGCTGTGTCAG
Organism: Loriculus beryllinus; assembly: GCA_039877255.1. Lineage (NCBI taxonomy): Eukaryota > Metazoa > Chordata > Aves > Psittaciformes > Psittacidae > Loriculus > Loriculus beryllinus. Next base: position 21,754 of record JBCJKH010041574.1, on the reverse strand, counting down.
AGTGCTGACAAGAACACTTTTAAGTCCCTGGAGGAGCTTTTGCAGGTTGAATGCCCACCAATGTGCTCATCTTCAAAGTCATCAATCAGAGAAACAAATTACGAATTCTAAGGAAGTTACATGAAGAGACAAAATCCAACACAGGAAAGTTTTTTTGTTTTGTTTGGGTTTTTGTTGTTGTTGTTTGAAGGTTTTTGTTTTGTTTTGTGTCAGTTTGTTTTTTCACACTGTACCCAACTGTTGAGTTCTCTTTGGACAGATCCAGAAAACCAAACATTTCCAGCGAAAAAAGATGGAATACTTTGGATGGAAGCAGTATTTTGTTTACAAGGCCTTTTCCAAAAGAAATCCCCACAGACAGTTTCACAGGAGAATGCAAGTAGGTGGGGGGTGTTGGACAACAACAATCCAGCTTTGTTAATGATGTTTTGTAAATTCTTGCATTTGTCATGTCTGCATAAGACAGTGATCAGTGTGTGGAATTATCTCTGTAAACAGCAAGATACAAGAGCAAAGACTTGAATTTCTGTTTCAAATTTGGACTAGCTTGATTGATGTGTATTTGACATTGGTAAAATGGATGTTTATTCACAAAAGCACAGATGGAAGATCTATCTTGAAGCATGCAGACTTACTTTTATGTACAACCACTGTTTAAGAATACATTTCAAACCACAACACATAATTCACTGTGAAATCATTATTATACATTTCATTATGATATTATTAGTTGCATGTAAACGGTTTAAAACTTGTTATCTGACAATTCGAAATACTATTAAGAACAGTGTCATACTAGATTAAGGACATCTGTCATACTAAAATCTTTTGACTTGACTATCATTTAAAAAAACACCAGCAACCCACGCACACAAACACCAGGTGCTAGTTAATGTTTATTTAGCACTGTATGAGGATGAAATTCTGCCTTTTCTACTGGTCTGTTGTTACAGTGGACTTGTACAATCCAAGCTTCTAAGAAAACTAGGAATGCTCCCCTTGGACCCCTCCCACTGATAAAGAAAATACGTAACCACTGTAATTCTTACACAACATTTTTCTTTTATTAAATCTTAAAATTCTCTACGAATGTAGCACTCTCACAGTTTACATCTAAAAACAACTAGCACAGTATGAACAAAGTAGTGCTGTTCTGTTGGAACTTGCATGATGATAAACAGATTATTAGACAAACAGGACTGCCTTTACACAAAGAATAATTTCCCAATAATTGAACTAAACACCTTTAAGGGTTTACAGATACATTTTTGTAGCATTACGTAAACCAATCATACTCTTAAAAATGTGTGTTAAGGTTTTTCCATTTCAGCATTGCTTGTTTCCAGCCTCCAGCAGTATAGAAAAGGTTTACAAGCCACTGAAGGATGGCTAGCAGTTCCCAGCTGCCTACTCACAGGAAAGAGTACCTGGCATATCTAGTAGCTAAAATCTTGCACATGAAATTTAGAGTCACTACAGTTATAGAAAACTTACTTAAAAGACCTTACACTGAACAGTCATTATTTCTGTTGTTCTTTTTAAATCATAGAAGATAATTCTGTCAGTAACTTCACAGTGATACTACGATGCTACTGCTGAAGATAGAAACCAGTTCATTATTTAAAACTCAGTATCCTTAAATATCCCTGAAAATAGGTAGGCCAATGGGAAACAGGAATGTTTGTTCAATTACTTATAAGTCAGTACAGATAACTTTTGCATTGAAATGAAGTTTAACAATACACAAGCTAACCTGAAGCTTATCCAGAAACAGATATACCCAACACAAAATGTAAATGCTCCTCCCCACCCTGAGCTTTACATGAAGCATCATAATTTCATTCAAAATATAAGCAGGCCAAAGTGATGTCTTCATACAGTACTATTACCACACAGAACTACTGAAAAATCGCACACTTACTGTACTTCAAGCAGACAGTGGATTATAAACTCAGTGGCTACTTTAGATCAGCACAGTTTGTGGCACAGAGTAATAAACATTTGCACAGACTGTGTTACAACAATGGTGACTACCTGACAGATTGTGGTGTAAATACTTCCAGGCAGACCAGGAGCAAATCAGGCACTGTACTTCAGTCACTCCAAACACTTCTGAATGGTCTGACTTGATGGTACTAACTGATGCTTTCTCCGACTGTTCAGCTTTCATCAAAAACTGGTTAAGATCACTCTCTGACAGTACTGTGTTCATTTTGCTTCTACCTGCTGCATGACAGCAGTAACACAACTGAATTTTGGCACTAAAAAGTGTTATAAGCAAGCCAAAATTTTTAAACTTAGAAATCCTTCTGAGAATGAAAAGGGTAACTTTAGAAAACTGTTAAAACCATACTTTCTTTGATGATTACCTGGTGAGCCGTTTCGGTTGAGGTCGCTCTCCAAATTTCCTGGAAAAAAAAAGAAGATGCTAATTTAAAAGTGCTTAATCATAATTTTACAGTGAAATACTATCCCAATTTTATAATTTTTGAAAATGCATTGAAATTCCATGTCTTTTCTTTGTAATTTCCTGGAGAGGTTGCTATTAAAGTATCAACCACCTCTTAGCAATAACTTTGTCCACAATAGCAGAGGGGAGTTTCTTTATCTGGAACACTGGATGACTTTCTTTGCTAAAGTCACGTTTACTTCCTCTCTGAATCAGTTTTGAAAAGTTCAGATATCACAGTTATGTAAATAACCAAGGGATCTTTGCCACAGCACTGACCAGAAGTGCCAACAAAAAGCAATTATTATCACCATGCAGAAATCAACAGACTAATCTCCAAGTTGACACATCACAGTGAATGCTTCCCATGAGGACAATTCCTCATAAATTTGCTTATCCTTAGTGACTTCTCACAAAAAGGATGACAACATATTTCATACGTGCTGATACAGAATTGTAAGAAAAATCTCCCTCGTGGAATGTAGCCAAGCATGATCCAGAAATACCCTGTTATACACTTGTTTTTTTAGCCATAAGGCATAATGTGTTCTGAGGCAGAGCTTTAACACTGTTCGTGACAGAGAGGCGATGCTCCTTACACGCAGTAAAGACCTTCCACAAAAACATTTATTTATACAAGACACTGAGTTTACACAGGGCAGAAACGTTTTCATTAACAAAAACATACTCAGATTAAACCAAAATGACCATGTAAAAAAAAAAAATGAAAAAAGAAAGGCTGTAAGCTGCAGTGTACATCAACCTGGCATGGAAGTACAACCACAGCTAAAATAAGGAAAAAGAGGGAAGTTAAAAAAAAAAAAAAAAAAAAAAGGAAAGGACAAAAGATAGAGGTAGATTTAGCTTAACACCTTTCTATCTAAAAATAAGCTGAGGCATAAGAGACTCTGCTTCTGCTGCCAATGTTCATAAATATCTCTATGACTTGGCAAACTCTAAGTGGTCATATCTTTGCCTTTACACTTCCGGGACAGTGAAACCCCTCCCCTCTCCTAATATTGTCCTACAACAGTGTTGGAGGCTCTCTAGAACAAGAAGTCTTCATCATTAAATGATGTGATGAGAAATTCCACTGTTGATGCCGAGGATCTGTCCTGAACTCTACAGCCACTGGTGGTGGAATGAGTTGATGTATTACAATTTCGTGTGAGTAACTCCAGAAATGCACTGTTGAGCAGAATAGCACTCAAAAGAGCAACAAGAACACTCAGCAAATTCTGAAGTTATTTTTCAAAACTTGAGAAATTAATCTTCTAAAGTACTAGCAGTCTTTCCTATGCAGAAGAACTGAATAAGCAAGATGAAATCAAATTATTTCTTTTCAGTTTAAACAATGAAATAAAAATTTACTTCCAACCAGACAGAAGCTCCTTTCACATTGTACTTATTGTTAGCATACTCTTCACTTGTTTAGTTTTGTTTTAACTTCAAATGAAACAATGAAACCAAAATTTTTGCTGCAAGATTTGTTTTCACGTATTTTCAATTTTGAGATCTATGGGACATGTACTTCATTTCTATTTTCCTCTGTGGTATGTATCACTGCATTATTATATTTGCAATGCAGAAAGGTTACAAGAAAACTGAAACAGCTTTGCCATTTGGCAGTCAGAAAGTTATATCCCAAAGCCTATCTGCTTATCTTTTCAAGATCAGCCTAGTGTAATCTCCGAAACACACCCTGTGCCTCTGATTTTCCCCGGATAACAGTGTGAGTAGGTGTGTGCATCCCACCTCACTGTTCTCCCCTGAAGACCTAGGATCATCAAATCTGGCAGAGGATTCACCTGTCTGTGATTCACTGACTAGACAACAGATTATCTTTAAGCAATAATTCACAACACTCCTATAGATTAGCTGCCTGATCTGGAGTAGAACTAGAGTCTTTGTTTCAATCTCTCTGCACATTTTAATTCCCCAAGAAAAAAATCAAGAGGTGCCTATTTTGGAGCAAAAGAGACACTGCACACACCAAATTTGCTTGTACCATGGCCAAGAGATCCAATCCGAGATGAGGACACTAGCACATCAGAAACCACATTAACACAGAAAAAGACACCCAGACAAAATCTTACACTCCCGTAAGGCAACATTTAGCCATCCAGAACTCTGAGCATAGATGACTCGGTCCCCTTGCACATACAGTTACTGCTTCCTATAAAAACTTCATTAATAATAGACGCATCTACACACACACAAAGAAGCCACTACTTAGAGAAACAAACACCTATCTCTCTTCAGTCAAACCCTGAATATATCACGCAGGAAAAAACACCAAAATCCCCATTCTTCAGAGGCAGAACTAAAGCACTGAGTCATTCTGGAGATGCACAGGGTAAACCCTGATCATTTGATGCTCAGTGCACCACCTTTACACTTAAACATACAAACTTTCCCTAGTCTCCTCCATTCAAAATAAAGTTAGTGATGTCACTGCAATCAACTTGCAGACCTGTATAAAAGCTACCTTTAGCAACATGAACCTTCCAAGACATTATGCAAACTAAATTTGGTAGATCTTTTATTATTCATAGAATCATAGAACGGTTTGGGTTGGAAGGGACCCAAAAGATCATCTCATTCCAACCCCCCTGCCATAGGCAGGGACACCTTCCACTATACGAGTTCGCTCCAAGCCCCATCCAACCTGGCCATGAACACTTCCAGGGATATGGCACCTACAAGTTCTCCGAGCAACCTGTGCTAGTGTCTTGCCACTCTCATAGTAAAGAATTTATTGCTAATATCTAATTCCTATCTACTCTCTGGCACTCCCCCTTGTCTTATCACTACATACCCATGTAAAAAGTCCCTCTTCAGATTTCTTGTACACCCCCTTTTAGTACTGGAAGACATTAGAGGAGCAAAGCAGGAATAAATTACACATTCATATTTACGAAAAGTCCAATTTTTTACAAGCTCTGAATTAAATTCAGCTACTTTTTCCTCAGTAATGTTATTTTTGATGGCCAATTGATGCTTATGTACCCTAGCTGTCATGTCACTGAACAGCATTTTCCTGTACCACCTCAAAACAATTTCAAAGATCCCATAAACGTTCCTCAGAACTAAGAACTCTAACTGACCCACAAACCACTTCCATCACTAGACATCTTCATAGGGGAAACTATATTTTAGTAAAAAAGAATGTGACTTTGTACAGGAATGCTATAAATCAAATTATTTAAATAAGTATCCAATAAGTACATGAGTAAGGTTGACTGACATTGTATTCTTATGCATTCAGAAAAAAAAAAAAATCTCCATAGCTCAATAGCAACAGTTAAACAAGTTAGGATTCAAGAAAGATTGAGAAAGGAACAGGAAACACAAACACTACTATGTCACAGCATTATCCTGCCACACACCCACAGTCCTGAAAACTGCCTGCTGTTCAGTGAAAACATACGGGAAAAAAGTTACCCAGAGTAATAAAACACACCACAAAAGTCAGTATGGATGATCGACAGTTTTCATATGCAGTTGGCTAAAACACTTCAGCTTTTAGTGAGAGTGAGCACACAAGAGAAAAGTGACAAAGAAGTAGGAGACTAAGATATGCAAAATGTGAAAAAGAGATGGCTGTTCTCTGCCTTGCAAACACTGGAACTGGTAAATACATCTAATATCTGAAAATTTCATTTTAGAATAAAAATCTTTTCCCTTGCTCTACAAACCTTGTTATAACTAAGTTGTGAAACATATTGCTAGAAGATATTGTGAAGGCTAAAAGCACAAGTGGACTCAAAAGATTAAACAGAAGTCTGGTACAGAACTCCACTAGCTTCTACTAAGCATAATTAACTATGAGAACCTTGTTCTCAGGAAAACCTAAACCATTCCCTATCAGCAGCAAAGAAGTTACCACAAGGGGAAAAAAAACCCTAACAAAACAACCCAGTTTACATTTAGACTCTTTTACATTCTTAAACTTCCATCACTGATGACCTCTACAAACCAGGTATATTCCACAGCAGCAATTGCATCCAGGATGCCAGATTTTCAGTCATACTGCAAAACTTGAAACATACCAACAACACATGAAAAAATGAACCATTTAATGGTTCACCTGGTTTATTCATTCCTTATGTTTGCAAACTTGATAGTTTTTGTACTTCAGATTGTGTTGTCAATAGAGGTATCTCTATCAGTAACTATGCTGCAGAAGACTGAGGCCTTTTGCTTTTTCTGATGTTAGGACAGCCCAAGTGCAAGAAACACATTACCTATGGTTTTGTACTAAATGAGAGACATTGTACAAGTGATGATTACTGTTATTTCAAACTTTTGTGTTTCACTGGCATGTTGAAAAACAGGCCAATTCAGACATTTCAAGGTTACATGTCAGAGATGACAGTGACTGCATTATTTTTCTTGCATAGGTTTTCCCTGGATTTCACTGTTCTGGAATTTCTCTTGATATTTACTATTTCTATACCTCTTGGTTTACATCTTCAAAATTTGCAGATTGATGGATAACAAAAGGATACAGTGATGTATCACACTTCTATTCTTACAGTGGTTATTAAACAAGCTAAATATATATAATTTAAATCCTAATTATAAGTTATATAGCATTGTATCTGAATGCTCATCAAGTTCCTTTTTTTATTTTACTATCCAAGAGTCAGCACTGTTTCAGGTGCACTGTACTGGAACTCTGGACATACAGTCAAGTTGCCATTTTAATTCACAAAACAAAAAAACCTTGCTAATTCAGTTCAGGACAAACTGTATTTTATTAGTATTTCCTTATCACACTGCACTGCAAACCTGAGTGTGAGCATTAGTCACACTATAATCACTTGGAGTAGCAGCAGGTTTTACTTTTCCCAGTATTTTCTCTAGCCAGTAGTTCCTATTCCATTATTTTCATGTATTTAATTTGTTTTCTGATGTCTCGCATATATTAATTTCACTTTCCCATTTTGCACTGTAGGCATAACTTTTCTCCCACATCATGTCCCAAATCAGTCTTCAAGTCCATCCTTTTCATTTCACACGTCCCAGTTTGCTGTTCAAACTTGTATTCAAACTTCTTTTCCCCATTCAGAGAATGGGAAGTAAACTTACTCTTTTTACCTCTTTACTGACATGAAGGAACTATGGAAATGAACAAGTGCACTAACATTAATCTTCCAAGTACACTAACTAGTTTTGCTCAAGCTTTTAATACGCTCAGGCTAAGTAAAAGCATGACACAACATATAGTGTTTTAAATATTTTCATAAAATATCAGAATACCAAATCCTCTTTGGAATACTTCACTCAGATGCAATAGGTACTATATTATAGTTTTCTATGGCTGCAGGAATGTGAATGTCCATTGCTTCCAGCATCTACAACAAAGCACAATCTATAACTTATTTGTCCTTACTAAAAGTATCAAACTTTTTTCCTGTTATACCAGTCTTATTTTCTAGAGATAAGCATAATTGTAAGGGCTGAATTGCTTTTTTTTTTTTCAATGGTTCTACATTTCAAGTCAACTTTGGAAGGAAAAATAAAAATTAAACAGAGATATGCCACCTGCACGAAAAAAAAAATTATAAATAAATAAATAAAAAAATCACATGTTATCCCATCCTCAACTTTGAATATCTGTAGTCACTAAACTGCTCTAGCATCCTCCTGAGTGGAATATGGACTTCAAATTCTTCCAGTATTGGCCTTCAGCCAAGAACATCCTTTTCACAGTCCCTCATAAATTCCATTCACCTTTATTTACCAAGCACAGAAGCCTTAAAAAATACTTCAACAACATTCAAATAGAGGCGAACTTCAGTCACTTGCCTTAAGAATTCTATCTTCAGTTGGCCTATAGACTGACACAATTCTTGGCATCTAGTTGGAACAGCATGGATCTTTCTGTAAATAATGCTCTCCAGAGAGGCAAAAACAAGAGAGTTGTCAAATTTGAATACAGCAGGAGTAACAGCTGAGCAGAAAGCAAGCATGCTGGAGAGGCCCACGTGGGGGGAATAGCCTGAAGAATGAGGACTGAGAATGGTAAGACATGAGTGGCAAATTAGGACTTGCTAGGTGAGAAGAATGGGCCTGAGAACAATGTGAGAGACAAGGCACAAGAAAAGCCTGTGGCAAGACAAAGCATTCAGATTTAACTCTAGAATATAACAAAGACTAGTAAAAATATACTAGACTTACTGCCTTCTCTTTTTTTTTTTTTTTGGTGACAGTTTTCACAGTGTTTTAAAAATTTCAACACTGGAAATAAAATACTTGCCTTACCCTGAAGAATCCAGAAACATAGGAAACAGCCATGTGTTGAGATCTCTTTTTCTTCTTTTTGCTTACAAAAACATGAAGAGATCAGCATGGGTGTTGGGGGCTAAGCTCGGTAGGCAGCTAAGAGCCACGCTGCTACTTACTCTGCCCTGCCATCAGACTGGTGAAAAGCATCAGTGGAAAACAAATTTCTACTTGTAGGTCTAGATAAAAACTGTTTAACAAAAGAGAAGTGGAAGAAGAGAGAAACAAAATAAAACAAACCAATCACTCACCACCTCTCAAGGGTAGACAGATGCCCAGCCAGTTCCAAAGCAAATGCTGGGTTAACCTTCCTAAACCCCCCTCCTCTCCATGCTATCACTGACACTATATGCCATGGAATATCTCTTCGGATAGTTTGGCTCATCTGCTTGGTGGTGTACCCTCACAACATCTTGTGCACCCCCAGTCACTGTTGGGGGGGATGCAGACGGGACATAGTGAGAAACCTTGACACTGTGCAAACACTGTTCAGCCAGAGCTAAAACATTAGTGTGTTATCAACACTGTTTTAATCGCAAAGAACACAGCATCAGACCAGCTGCTCTAAAGAAAATTAACTCCATCCCAGCCAGACCCAACACAATGAGAAAACTGAAGAAAAACTGATGCTTTCTACATGGGAAGCAAATGCCACATTTTGAAAAGGCAGACTGCCTGTTCAATGGAAGCATTTAACTCTCAAACATCCCGCTGTCAAATCATTTCCAACTGGACACCTGTTGGTGCTTTTGACTGATTTAGCAAGGGCACATATCACAGCATTTGCTGCAGAACATGTTATAGGAACTCTTTAATAAGCTACAAGGGATGACTGTAATACCTCAGCATGGATTCTGGAAACAATCCCCAGACAAGTGCTCAGAAGGCAATGTCCTTGGAAGGAAGTTACCCGGTAACTGTTCAGTTGAATCCTTCCAGCTCCTTCTAAACCACAAACCTCTCAACATTGTCAGAAATAAGATATGGCGATCACTTCTCCAGGGCAATATATAAGACACAAAGACTGACCAAGTGGAAAGTCCCACTTGCCGTAAACGAAGCTGTCAAATAAACGGGTTTTGAGACAAGTACAATGTGCTTCACGTAGGCTAACTAGAGGATAGACATGATTAAGAATACTAAATTAAATAAAGAATAGAATGACTAAAGAAAGTTTTTACTTCCTCAAAGGAGGTCTGAGGGAAACAATGCTTGAAACAGGAGAGGGCTAATGAAAAGAATTTCAGATTTTTATATAATCTCCAGAGAAGTTTCAGAATACACTGTGTGATTCAGAAAGAGAAAACATAAGAAATTCCAACCTCTGCTCTCCAATACGAAGTGACAGTGAAGATTGGTGAGAGGCTGAAGTTAAGTTCCAACATTTCCCCCTTGTTTCACTAATATCTACCAAATACCTGGTATCCCAAAAGCCATTAAGTATGACAGGACTGGGGAGGAAGAAATACTGCCACTTCAACTACTACAGGCTTATCATAGTTTGGAGAATACCAAAAGAAACCTCTGTGCTACACTTAATCCCAGTTCTAAAAACAGTGAACTGTCAAATGCAACCTTCTCCTACACCTCTTACATAGCTTGGAATGTGAAGAGCTTGCGGTTGAACAGTGAAAAGAAAGCCTTTTAAAGAAAAAAATAAAAATAAGGCAAGTAATTTACAGCTACTTCTTATTATTCTCCCTCAACTTTAAAACAACTGCTACATACACAAAAATATTTTTCAAATAATTAATTTCAAATTGCTATGTGATCAGTTACTACAAGCACATTAAATATGGTGTACAAGATCACCAGTATGCAACCTCTCTAGGTTTACCTGTTCTACTGAGGTTGTATCTAAGATCAAGGAAAGTGAAATCTAGGTTTCACTTAGGAACCTAGGTTTTCTAGGCTTACATTTAAAGTTTGGGGATTAATATAAAATATTCTTTTTCAGCCATTAGCAGAGGCATCATCTAAGAAAGTTGAAAGAGATGGATTCAAGTAGCATGCTAGGACTCTGTTTTCCCTCTCTCTTCTAATCCTCTAGCCTATGCCCTTTTCCAGCTTCAATTTGCTTACTGCAGCCAAATTAGTGAGGAACTGAAAAGGCACTAAGGAAAGCTTGCACTCATGGACTTTAAACATGCTTAAAATTATCAAAGTCAATAACATACAACAGTGTCCACGTACAGGACATACTGAACACTTCCCAAGAGCTATCCCTTAATCTTCCATTTGTTAAAAATGTTTCATATAGGTTAAGCAGCATACCGCAACCTTCATGGTAAGACTCAGCTACTCCATATCAGACTTGGGTTTTGCGTACTTCAATGTTCAGAACGCCACAATCCATTAACAGTAAAAGCAAAGCAGCAGATGTCCATTTTAAAACAAAGGGATTTGCTGTTCATGTAGGTTTCTTTTTCTGTGCATAGACTTCTGTGAAGACAACATGCAAATACTGACAATATTTCTGTGTACTCACCTACACAACCATATTCTCTTATAAACTTTTTAGAATACAACTCCAAGGGAAAAGATCATCTATCATTAGGAAACATGATCCCATCTGCTGATTTTACAGACACAAAGAGAATTCCTATGTTTCAGAAATGGCCCTTTATGATCCGGCATGAGCTGGCATATAAAAAAGACCATAAAATTTCATACAGTGGTTTCTGCTACAATTGGCTATGAAATATACATTAAATATAGCTGTTGATTGACATCACTTTTAGTATTTGTTTATTGCTGGAGATACCGGGTGCATCTAGTTTCTGTAAGTGCAATTTATTCTACACTGCTATCCTTCATTTTTTAAATTAATCTGAAAACAGGGCACTCTTACGATTTACCAATGATAAAAATGCACAGCTCAAAGAAGTGATGTTTTACAGATTTAATATATTAAAAACAAAAACAAAACACCTACAGGACATAATTTTTAAGTGATTAATGCAGAATACAAGTAATTGGATCTATGAATTCAGTCAGGATGGAACTAAACGCACACAATTAATATTACTTGTGACAAATAGAATATTTCACATTTATCTTTTCCATGGATGAGACTACTGAATAAATGAACCATACAAATGGCTAAAATAAGGACCTTCAGAAGGAAAATTTTATCTTCTCCAAAACAAAGGTCAGATCATTAAGGAAAACAAAGACAGTTGTACTACCCATAACATCCATTGTTATGAAGACTTTATTCTGAAGATAAGGACTTGAACTAAAAGCTAACCCATTTTTTTAAATAAATACAGTTTTCATATTCACACATGATGTACAAAGAGCCAACCTCAGCCAATCTGCTTTGAAATACCACTGACCCGATGTACCTTATTTCTTATCCATCCATCACCACACTGGATACACAAACTAAAAGGCAAATAAACAAGCTCATATTGTCAAAAGAAAGGACAAGTGATGAAGCAATTCTCTCAGTCACTCTATACTCCACAGCCTACGATTCCACACAACCTTCATTCTTCAGAAACTTGTGAGCAGATGCACTTTCCTCAGGCTACTCTGCTCCACCTCCCACACATATTTTCAGTTTGCCTTCCACCGCTTTTTACAGTTTGTTGTAACTTAATGCCATACAGCCTGATACAACCCAGCCTACACTGTGAGTGCCACAAACTACCGTGGCTTTACCTGTGTGACACCTTGGAGAAAGGAGTTTTTAAATCCTTAGACTAATCATACCCTAAACATTTTATAGTCTTTTACTATTTCTTTTCACTTAGCACAATCACGTAAGTTGTTGCTGTGCTACTTCCCCAATAAAAATACTGCCGTGGCTGTTACTCAGTTCTAAGAAGGGTCAACATGACAATGAAGATTATGCAGATCCACTACATTGCAGTGATGTATCTGTCTTAGGAGTGTTTTTTTTTCTGCTGTGGACATACTGTAATTTATGTAAGGACATATGTAGGACATATGTAATGCAACACACAGGCAAATGATGCATTTCAGAGGCTCTTATTCATTCTGTAGTATCACACACCTGAGGTACAGAAACTGCTGCAGAAATCGCACTGATCTCCCTTGTTGCTCCCTCCAGGTACAATTGTGTGCAATCATGATCCTTTATTGCGATGAAGTCAGCAAAATGACAGTTTCCAGATCACCCATCATGCCACAGGCTGGTTCATCATTCAGGATGAACACACACACTAACAGAGTCACATGCAGTCATCAGCTCACTCTCACTTTCGCCTGCCAGCATCACCTAGGCCCTGATTCTCATCACGCTGTCTACGGTAATAAATACTGCTGTGAAGACTCTGTCCTGAAGATTAGGAGCTGAACTAAAAGCTAACCCATTTTTTTCTAAATAAATACAGTTTTCATATCCACACATAATGTATAAAGAGCCAACCTCAGACAATCTGCTTTGACCCAACGTACCTTCTTTCTAATCCATCCTACAAAATGGGGTAAAGTTAACTACAACCTCACCAGTTGAGACTGTCTAAGGGACATGAACAATGCTAGCATTTCTCCTACTCCTGAAGTCCCTTTCTCCTCTGCAAAGAGCAAATGATGGGTGGTCCAACTGCACTGCAGCTCTGTGGAAGTAGGGGGCACAGCAGCCCCTAAAATCACAAAACCAGAAAGCTTTTCATCAATACACAAAACATTCCCTCTCTTCAAGAAAAACAATAAAGAAAAAGAAAAAAAAAAGACCCACCTGCTCCAGGGTGAATGCCACCAACCGTGCACTATCATATCTTTGTACTGCATGTTCCTGCACTGCTCCAGCCTACACTTAAAGAATTTAAGTCCTCCAGCACAGGGAACATGTTACGTGTTTGAAACAAGTCTACTGTACAGCCCTATATACACTTTTGGCACTGTATCAAATAATACTGACATAAATACAATAGAAAAAGCTCTGCTTCATTTAGTCACGCCCTCTCACTGGAAGTCACTGGTTCAATCAGAAACTCTCTCTCCCTTTTCTGACCCGCTTTCATCCTCCCACGTTGCTTTCATTATTGTCCTCTCTTCCAATCCCCATAAAAAGAAAATCGCAGAACCACAACTGCAATCTAAATACAGCTTGCAGTATCAGTAAATAGGCTCACTTTTGAACAACTTACAGAAAGTAACCAAATTCACTTCTTTACAGTAGTCTACCTACCTTTGGGGAAAAAAACCTCATCCAGTAAATCACTACACTTGTTCATGATGCTAAGAATCAAAGGTCTAGTCCAAAAAGGCCATAATTTTAATCCAGACAGAACTCACACAACTCTAACACGCTAAGTAAGGCAAGAAAGTCAGTGATGACAGCTTATTTAAGAACAAGTGCTTAAACATGTATCTACAGATGTGTTTTTCCTGCTTTTGCTTTTTGCTGCAGATACTTGCAGCAAAGACCTCAAGTACATTAAAGAACTTAGATATATCAACTTTAAGTTGCCACTAAAATGTTGGAATGGTGTAGAATGTGAGAAACATCATAAAAAATTACTCCATGTATAAGATTCATTTATATTCACATGCTATTATTTCTTTTTTATTAACTCCCTAATAACTTAGGCTCTGATCAAAACTGCAGATTTGCACACACTTACCTTAACAACTGATAGTGTTATCAGCTTGAAAAACCAGCATGCCAACAGGATCTCAGTCCCTAAAACACAATATAATTTGGCTCAGCTATTGTAACTGCATAGGGAATATGCAATATAAGGCTCATTAGTTTTATCTTCATCCGCTCAAATCAAAAAAGACTGTTAGGAAAACAACTGCACATATCTCACAAAATTGGCTACTAAAACAATAGTAAACTGCTCACACAAAAAAAGCAGTCTGAAGCACATCTCCATGTGTAACATCCCACATTCACAGCTGTCACCAAAAACTACTTAGCTCAGTGTATGGTTATTTGGATTATTCTTCACCATCTAGCACAGTAAATTTTCCCCCGGATCTTACATTGCACATCACCTGTGAATAGATTATTTCACAAGTAAACCTGACTTTTATTTCCTAAATGGTTCTATGTTCCCCTTAACCATAATTTTAGTACCAGCAAGCCTTTAAAAACCAAGCAGCTACCTTTTAAGAAATTAGATTTCTAAATAAAGTAAGAACAGAGTTACTGAGTACTAAAGCAGTGCTTTTTAGTTTACCATCTGACAATAACTGCAAATAAAATTCTTTTTTTTTTAGTTGCACTAGGTACCAACTTTAATAAACCTACTGATTGTTACCTCTCTTGCCTGCTTATTTGACAAAAGTCACAAATCAGACATAAAAGAAGACTTTTTCACCTACTTTCCTACCAATATAGGAACCCTCCTCTCCTGTAGTACCTGAGGATTTGCTCAACATTGCTTTCAATGACTGAATGTCTGCTGTTCAAAGAACAGTTTCTCTCTTTAAATATACCTTCCATCCTTCACTGGAAGACAAGCATTCATCTTCCATGCAGAAGGCAACTTAAAAACACTGAATGAAAAAGGACAAAAACTTAAGGTTCATGGCTTCCTTTGAATTACCACCGTTCACTGTAATGCCAAAAATACGTAAGAGAAGCAGAAATTGTGAATGATTTTGCAAGGAAGTGGTAAAGAACCATACTGAACTGCAAACGAGGAAGACTCAAAAAGCCAGCCTAACCTCACTAACCATAAAGGCAAATACGTACTTATTTTGAACATCCCTCAGTGAGGTAAAAGGTTCTTGACAGGGATGGTCATTGGACAGCTCAAAATTTCTAACCACTGCTCTAATAAAGTAATAGTTTAATCACTCTTCCATGCACTTTTCCTTACTCTATACCCACATAAACAAAGGAGTGACTGCTTCCTACCAGCAGGAAAACAAGGAACACATACTAATCTGTCTCTAAGGGGCTTAATGTCCTGCTCCAAGTGCCCCAACCAGCTTCCCCTGCACCCAACACCTGCAGAACTCAGACCTTCAGAGGGAGCCAACTCAGCCCATCAATCTGTCACATCACTAATACACTAGGAAGCAGGAGACAGAAGGAAACCAGTGGGTTTGCTTGCAGAAAGCTGTTTGGTCAACTCAGCAAATTCAACTTTAACAGAAGCCAAAACAGATTACATAGAAGGAGCAGCTAAGCTTGTTTTCGATTACATTCTACCAAGTTTGTAACTCTCATGGGAAAGAACTATATGTAAGAAAACAAAACACAGACAAATTCTGTAAGGAAAATGACTGGCAAAACCTAAGTCTTAAGCATAATTAACAGATCTTACCAGCAGACTAACATCCTTACTCGAGGTTTAACTTAGGATAGTTCTAAGACTCTCATCCCAAATGCAGACAGAACTTAATGCAAAATGACAGCTAAGTACACTAATATCTCTAAGGTTTAAGCAGACTGACTCTGACAAGTCCTGCTGCAACAGTTCAAGTCACCACTGTCTCAAATGTGTTTTCCCACCTCTCTGCTAGGTCACGGTAAGCTAATGTGTCTGTGCCCCAGCTGCCCCAGTTCACAGCTGGAGTGTGGCTGCACAGGCAGCTGAGCTGACCTGCCACCACCAAACATAGGATGCCTGCCAGTTCCCCCCAGCTACCCTGACCTACACTCCCTACTCCAGCACTTGTCAGACCTTTCCACAGACAGATTGAAACCAGTAACCCAGAACAAAACCTTATTTTAGAAAAGGAGAGGGGTGAAAGAAAGGAAGGAAAGTGAATTTTACTGATTCAGTCATGAATCCACTGAGTGCCAGCATGACCACAATGCAATCATAAGGAGAATGTGACCTCTTACTTTGACGGCAAAGCACTATTAGAAAGCTGGTGCATCCATAGCTTCACTTTAGACCCATTTCCATGTATTTTAAATAATGTAATAGTATGCACAGTAATGCAATGGTATGTACAGTGCTCAGACCACCAAAGCAGAAGTTTCAAGAGCCATCTTTAAAAATCTTTACTGTATTTTTACACTTATACAAAACACCTTTAGGAAGTGGGGATGACTCCCTATCATCGCCTTTCTCCAGCAACTCAGGCAGTTGAGACAACTTTTTATATTGTAGAATAAGTTTTTGTAAACACAATATTATTACAGTCTGCACCCTGATTTTGCTCCCTTTCTTCCCCCAACTTCTATACAAAATGAAAGCAGCTCCGTATATATGTTAAAAGGAAACTGCTAGAGTTTATATAACCTTATTGCTACGCAACTATGTCTCATTCACAGATTCTAGATACTTATTATGGTCTCTAGCTCTTTAAATAATCAGATTCACTTGTGACTGATATCACAAGTGATACCAGTATGCAAGCAAAGAATAGCTTATCAGCTCATAAGCAGGTTTCCATGCAAACAGTAATTTGCAAATTGGCAAATAAAATTAATCTCTTCAGTAGATCAAAATGATGACACAAAACCTGTGAATACATATACTTTTTAACAAAGCCATATTTGGCACCAACCTGGTTTACAAAATTACAGGGTTTCCTAGATATCAGATGTTTTATTACTGCAACACCCAAGAATTATGTGGTTACACTAACATTAACTGGGTGCAGTTGCAAAATGAGCTGTCAGGATTCTAGAATTAATCAATCTCAAGTATATTGTTTCGTAATTAAGCTTACAAATACATCATCCCATGAATATAAAAACAGCAGCAATAAACACACATCCCAGAAAAGAAGGAGAATTAGAAGGCTCTTTTTCAGCTTTCAAGGACAACTAAATCATTTGGAGACCATTCTTCACTGTCAATCTTTTTCACTGTGGTTGTGCTAAAGGTCTCCAACTGGGAAGCATTTATACACAGACATTAGTCTTAAAGGTTTAAAGCCACATAACTAGACAGCAAAACTAGGTGATACTCCCTGTGCAGTTTACAAATCTCTGTTTAATAAAAACATACATGTTTTATAATATTTAAAAACACTGGAAGTATTGTTGGTGAACTGATTCATAGTTTTATGTTTCCAAGAGATTAATTTATTCTCCAGCTACAGCTCCTGCAACAATGAAGAGAGCATTCCCACATATGAAAGTCCCAGAATTTCACATGCCAATTTAACAAATACTTGACTACTGAAAAGAAAAACAGGGTATGTACAGCAAGAAGGGTATTTCTGTTAAAATTATATAAGCTAGACATTGCTTTCAATTAGTGCTATTTTTAATTGCAAAACTCGAATATTTAGAAACAAACTGCTAGAGAAATATAATCTCCACAAAGCCTATGACCAAATATGATAAATACTTTTAATAACTATTGTGGTAAATGGGTCAGTGATCCCTGAACAAGATAATTAAACAGACACTCCAAAAATATACTTTTACTCCTCCTTATCATAATACATTTACAACAACCATATGAAAAGATTAAACTACATATCTGGGATGACAGCAGGCTAACACCTTGACATACTTTCTCCTGGTACTGTAATACCACAGTTCTCTTACATACTTTGCACATGTTCCTATTGTGCCTAAACAGCTTTTACAGGGCATTTTTCATAAGAAAAAAAAAAAAAAATCTGTAGAGTACAAATGCAAAGCAGTTATTATTGTCCATTTTTTTAAATGGAAAGTGTGTGAATCATACTTAATTCAAGTAGGCTTGCTTTTCAGGTTTGTCAAGTTTAAACTCCACACAGATGCAAATTACTGGTAAAACTTCTCCCTGCATCTTAATGAGGTACACTATAAACTATGAAGCCAACTCGAAAACAAAAACGTTTCTGAGACAAATTCTCCTTGACCTAGGTATTCTAAGTGTTTACGAACTAGCATTTAAATGAATATTTTACCCAACAGCACTTACCTTCTGCATGATTTTGAACCTGGGACTGCTACAACACTCGTTTCCCAGAATAATGCCTGTGCTGGCATAAATTTTTGTTGTAAGCATTTTATGGATGATAAACATGCCTAAGCAATGTTGCGAAGGCTCCAAAGTACTGAGCTCTGAACCCAAGCTCTTTTCAAAACATTGCTCATCCTTTCAAGTGCATTCAGGCCAGAAGGAAAAGTAAATTGTCAAAACTATTTTGAAGTACTAAATAACTAAAGTTAGGAAGTCATTTCAGTCAGCAGCTACAAATGTGCCTCAATCGTATCTTGACCAGTTTAAAAGAGATGGCCAACACATGGCTGCTTACTGTGTAGTACCTGGAACAGGCCAATCAATAGGGAGATTTGCTTCCCACAATTCCTGCCTACTGCTGCTTCAAACAGGCAGACTGAGCTCTCCAAGAAAAATGGTGAAATCATGGACATATGGGATCATTGAAGTTCAGCAATCAGATAGGTAAGCTGAACCCCCGAACTAAAACATGCAGATGCCTGTGCAGCCAAAATAAATGAACAAAAAAGTCTCATCCTGCAGAAAATTGGGGGATGACCTATATTAGAAGTTACAGCTTCAAATTCAGCATTGTAGAGAGATGGCGGCTTTTTTTCCATGGCCTTAATGCACTCTGGAAAACAGGGACACACTAACATGTCCACAGAGCAGGCCCAGTACTCCACTAACAGCTAATACTCCTTCATTGCTTTAGTTTTGCAGTTTACAAAAAATGAAGCTTATGCTACAAAACTGATTAACCATCTCTGCAGTAATTTTGGAACCCATACATCAATTCTAACTAAGTTTAAAAAGAAAAAAAGTTCAAGTTCTAACAATTAAGTTGCTATGAGTTTTATGAAATATGGAAGCTGGATATGCATTTCCGAAACACTGATGTCACTGAAAAAGACAAGCAGAACTTAGAAATTACACGCCGTTTCAGAGCTGGTCACTCTGCATATACTATTTGAATAGATAGTAAGCGTATGCCTTAGTGACATTAGAGATACACTTCGTCCATTAGGGATGAAGGAACTCCTGATACTGTCCAAGAAACTTTCCTCACCATACAGGACACAAATGTATAGGAAGCACAAGTTCTTCAGTCCAGCTATTTATAGAACAACTTGGAAACCAAAAAAAAAGCCCTGTTACTTGACAACAGCCTATGCAAAATGCAGTCTAAACAAATGAAGAAAATTCAGAACACCAACTTGAAAGTGCTTTAATTCTTTTATAAGGTTATGGGAAAGTTTAAATACTGTCAAAATAGCATTCATGCATACGGAATAAATACCAGCATTTCATCTTGCAAGTCTTTTAAATTTGATATCTACATTCTGTTCACATAGGCATAAGAAATACAGAAACCATTTGCTCTGCAGTCAGATTGTGAGCAGAGGGTCTCCCGAATTTCTAATGATAAGAATGCCATTTAACTATTGAGTCATACACAATTTTAGGACACCGGCTGTAAGTGGATTTTGAATGAAAAAACACAACCAAACAAACAAAAAGCCCCCCATAACTATGAGTTGAGTACTGACTTTATTTATGACTATAAGCCTGTTGGAAGAGGTATCAAATTATGTTATATTTACTAGCCTGAAGAAAAGCCTAATAAAATATTCTGGCAATTTAAAGATAAACACCAGAAAAGTACATCCCTTTGCAATTTGGTTTGGTTTTGTTGTTTTTCTCCCCCCCCCAGTGTTTCACAGGTTGTTGTAATAACTTTGCGTGGCAGGTTACCCACCATATTAGCTACAGTGGCGTCTAGCTCTTTAAATAAATGATACTGCTATGGGGACAGAGGAAGAACTGCTGAACTGTTTCTATGACAAGAAGCGTAGTGGGAGAAGTGAAATGTGAGCGGCAGGTTTGGAAGCCTGAGGTATTTTTCACTTCTGTATTTTTTCCATATACACAGGAAACTCCCTTGGGGGGGAGAAAGACCAACTTCCCTACAGCTAAATACAAGAACATGTGTAAAACAGAAAAGGCATTCAGTATTTTCTTAACCTTAACAAAAAGTAATTTAAAGAATCAGACAAAAATTCCATACTGAAATAGCCAAATCTGATTTTCCCAACTGCAAAATTCCTTCTAAAAAAGTTTCTTTAGTAGTAGAAAATTCAAGAGAATCAAGAGACAAAAGATGAGGATGTCTCCATACATATATTATCTACCTTTGTATTTAGAGAATTCGTTAACTTCCCCAACCCCCGGTTACTGCCCATCCATTCCCCTCTACTTTCTTTTGCTGCTGGCAAAGTGAGTGAGGCCATGAGGTGGAAGGTCAGATAAGACAGTCTACCCAGAAGTACAGAGCCTTCTGCTCCCACTGTAGTGGATGCAGGCATTATTCTTACTCAGACCAAGCCTCCAGCAGTCCATCTGCCCATCTCCAACAAGAGGATTAGCAGACAGCTGAAGAGTAAGAACCAAACAAGCTTAAATGGTACTTCCCTTGAACATTCTCCTGTGTATGACTGTTTTCAGTTCAGGGGATTTCTGAGCCCTATGTTGATGCCAGGAATGAACACAGCTTTTATTAATAACTGGACCTCTCATGGTCCAAGTATACTGAAGACAGTAAAGGACACGTACTATGTGCTTTGGAGACCAACGGGGCAGTGAAGAGACAAAAAGGGGGAGTTCTGCTATCTAACAGGACTACACTAGATGGGCAAGGGAATCCCAAAGCAACTTGGCATAATCAGTATGATCAACCTCAAAGGCTCACCCCACCCCTGAACTAAAATTCAGTTTTAACACATCAGCAAAGCCAGTGTCATACTGGAGTGGCATCTGAAAAGCCTGCAGCTCAGAAGCGGCAGCCACTCACCCTGAACACTGCAACAGAACACCACAGCTGTCTGAAGGTGCACACAGAACATACGTACAGCTGTCAAGTGCAGTATGATCACGCAAATGCTTATTAATAAAACTAACTAGAAACAGTAAGGGAAAGCAGAGTGAATCTCTACTAGTCATGTCTTTGCTTTTAGAAAACTGAGCTTCGACGTGTGAGAGTCCCAACAAGTTTTGCTTTGGTAACATATGTTTCCAACTTTTGAGAATAGAATAAGACCAAAATTTTGGGGGGGTTGTTGTGATTATTTGTTTGGTTTATTTAAGGTTTTTCTTTTTCCCAAGGAAAGGATTTTTCAGTTTTCCCCAGAGA
>JBCJKH010041572.1:0-25677 GCA_039877255.1 Loriculus beryllinus | reverse complement strand
AGACATATAGAGATTAGAGCCTATATGTATAAGAGGAGGCTGAGAAAGCCAGGACTCTTCAGCCTGGAGAAGAGAATGCTCACATGCATCTCGTTGCTGCCTGTAGCTGACAAACGAGAGGCTGAGAAGAAATCAGCCACACTCTTCTTGGAGCTGCACTACGCTGGGATAAGGAGCAGCAGACACATACTGGAGTATGGGAAATACCAATTAAATATTAACAAAACTATTTTCAGCATGAGGGCTGTTAAGTACTGGAGTCACAAAGGCTGTAGGATCTCAGTCTGTTGAGAGATTTAAAATTTGACCAGACAAAGCCTCAACGCACATGATCTAGCTGACCTGCTTTTGCAAAAGGACAGCAGTGCAACGAGTAGAGTTAATGACATCAGTTTTCATTAAAGTATGGTGGTGTAATTTAAAATATGTCATTTAAAGATGTCATTTAAAGTATGATGAAGAAGCACCGGAATCTTAACATTAATTTGTTGCAAAAGAAATGATGGAATTGTTCATGAAAGGCAGAAATGACAAACTTTTCCAAAGCTAGTTCTCTATGGAGATAAAAATCAAGCAACACAATTACATTACATGATAATGAGATACTTTCTGTCCCAGCAACAAAAGATGCAGTATTAGACTGCCACTGGTAAAGCTAAGTGCTTTAAAATCAGATGTAGACGGCTAGCCCAGACCAAAGAGTAGCAAAAGAGAAACCTTTGGGATCTCTCCACATCATTGGTATTGGTTTTCACAAGTCCTGGATCAGAAGAAAAGTTCCAGAAAACTGAAAAAACTTACCCTGAGAGAAGCGTAAGACAAGAATTAAAGATAGTCCTTAATGTGAATTAACACGGAGTTAGGGAATGTAGCTTTTAGCAGACCAGCTCAGTGATTTCTTTTAATGAGATGTAGAAGTTTGATAGACAGAGAGAAGTATTGATACCCTATACATGTGCTTCTCTGTAGCATTTGAGTTCATTCTGTCAGGCACTTGTATTAAGAAACTAAACTAGGTGAGACTTGTGGATTAAAACTCATTAACCACCTTGTCTCAGACCTATGGTCTTTTGCACACAAGAATTCAAAGGAGATGACCATTGCTGGAGTACCACAGAAACAATGCTGGCTGTGTCCTCACCTTGTCAGCATCTTCACCATGGATGGTGCTGTGCTGCTCCTGCTTGGTTTTTGGAGACTCAGAAATTGTAGCACTGGGGAAACTCATCCAAGGGGTGAGAAGCATGACCAATGGAGTGGTCCCCTGCTCGCCTGTGGTGCTCACTTGTGTGCATGCCCATGGGCTGCAACAGGTGGCAGACACCACTCTGACTGTGTAAACAGAGACAACTGCATAGTCTGGAGGTGATCCATGGGTGCCCCAAAACTGGCAACCAGTGCACTGAAAGATTTTGAGCCTTCTGCATTGGTAAAACACCTGTGAAGAGCTGTCTCTGTTTGTAGTCAGAGCAGAGGAGCACTGTGCCCAATGGGAATTGACAGGGAGAGGCTCATAGAGGAAGAGGAGGTTGTGAAGCTCTAGTTCTGCCAAACTAACCTTATTATTTTTCCCTCCTTTCTCTTTTGACATTAAACAGGCTGAGTGGATGAAGGGAAGATACAGACACAATTAACTAGATATTGCAAACAGGAGGGCGAGCTGCTTTTTATGGCTAGTTTATGTTTCAGACACACCCCTATACAGAATAATGCAACAACAAAAAACATGCGGTATTTACCCTGGGTTTATTCACTGCAAGTCCTTTGAGAGCTCCTTTTGTTTGTCTTTATTTAATTGGCATGGTCAGATGGCCACCAGCATGTCCAATTAGGCAGATTCAATAGATTCCACTGTACATTTTTATTTTTTTCCTCATCAGCATGTAGCATAAAATGTCCAAAACAATTTTTCTGAGTACTAGTAATGAATACAAAGTGCTTGTTCCAGCCTGCATACAGTAAGTTTCAGCTGTACAGCATTTTATAACTAAAGTAAACTGGGTTAATAATGAAATCACTGATGCAATCTTCAGACAGCCTTAGTGGAGAAGAGGGACTATTGTGTGTTATGATGCAAGGTATTTGGTTGCTCAGCTTTGGGCATTATGCTGTCCTTTGTCACTATCTTAAGCTTTGGCATTTAAGTGTTAGGTGGAACCTATTTAAGAAAATCTCACCAATGGGACTTGCGTATGCCTTTGATACCAGGTATTTGTTTAAGTGCTTTGTTGAATTGAAGCCTAGTAGATCCTCTTGAAAAGAAAGTGATTTTCAATCTAATAAGGTTATCTTAGCGTGAACATTTTAACTACATCAATCAATATGCCCATCAGGAGTAAATGACTAATGGGATTTCTCCTTTCTTTCTTTGTTACCAGAATGACGAATTGACTTTGCCTGTTGCTGAAGATTCTCATCTCCTTAATGCATTGCAGATATGTTTAATGGACGCAAGCTGTCATGGTCTGGCGGTAACCAGTACCAGCCAAAAATATTTCCCCATGGGACTGGGTCGTCAGATTCCAGCTCTGCTCTCACAGTGAAAAATATGAAAAGGCTGGAAATGGAGTACACTGCTTCTAAAGAGGCCTTCACTAAGCGGAGAATACAAGATTATATTAAGCAGACTAATCTCGCTTGCTTGAACAAAGAGCCAGCTAGGAAAGCCAGCACAGAGTTTGTCTGGGATGCAGAGTCTGAAGGAGCCTCCTCGTCTTTCTCTGCAGAGCAGAGTGAAGAAGTTTGCTGGAAGACCTCTGAAGACTTTTCAAGAAAAAATAAGCTGCTAGCAGGTATTTTTCAGCAATCTATTAGAGGGAAGGAGAAACAGTAAGATGTCTGTACTTGATCTTTTCTACACATTTCTGTTTGCATATGGTTACATACGAGTGCCATGCCTGGGCACCTAAAATGGTGATGGATTTTGAGGAAGAACATGTGCCTGCCCTTCGCTGCCTGCCAGCGAGTGCTGCAGTCATGTGGGAAGCTGGGCTGGTTTTCACCATGTTTTGGGCAAAAATAGTGAGTTTCAAGGAGCACCAGACCTGAACCCCAACCATGGAGAGATTTCAACACAAATGCAAGGTGCTAGTCTAGAAAAAATGGGATTTTACCAGTAATTTAAACAGAAGCAAAGTGAAGCCAGGACAGAGTGTAAACAGAAAAACCCACCCCCTCCATTTTAGGCAGCACTTCTGACTTTCTGAGGTGTTCGGAGTGCAAAGATTTAGTTTCATCTGGATCAGAGCTGCTCTGGTCATGTAAATGCCAGCAAATTAGTATTAGACGATTATCTCTTTTATTAAATATCTCAAGCTATGTTTGCATTTTAAATATATATATATTTATATGCAACCTGCTTTTAACAATATTTTACAGCTCAGTAAGTAATACAGGAGGCAGATAAGAGGGACAAAAATGTTGTTAACCCATGAAGAGGAAAACCCTCTAAATCATGGTATGGGGGGATGACTTTTTTGAGGCAAGAACATGTCCTATTTTTTCTCTGGCTGCCTGTGGTGACACAACCCATCTCCTCTGTTTGCAAGCCAGGATGTGATTTGTGGCTGTATGGAGGACAGGGCACGGCCATCCCCCCTGAGTGGGTGAGGAAGGGAAGAGTGGACCCATCAAAAGCCACTAGAAAGGGATCAAACAGCAGTCATGGGGAACAGTAGCTGCTTCCTTGCGTAGAGAGAGTCTGGCTTTCTGCAACAGAGGTTGGATTTCAAACACTGGCCCTCACCTAAGTATAAATCAGGCTTCCAGAGGAAAGATTGGACTTTTTCCCTATTTCTTCTTTGATCATGCTGTGAGCATGCATTTTACACGATGCAGGAGAGAGCCCCTTGGCACAGCCAGAAATGCACAGCCAGCACTAAAGAGCCAGGCTAATCCCTGAAGTAAAGAGTTACAGTTTCCTAGAGAATTCATGCATTGGCCCTCGTTGGGGCTGGCCATCAGAAGTGTTTTCTGCTCACTTTAGCATTTTTCTCAATGCAAATTTGCCAGCTTCAAAGAATGAGGAAAATCTGCTCTTTTGCACGTGTAAGGTTTATTTTTAAGAGCTTTCCACTTGGAAATCAAGTATTCTTAGCAGGCATACACGTGAGCTGCATCCTTGAGGACATATATGCCCCGGCAAGAGGCTGAGCATCTGAAACAGCTACAAGTGACTGGAAGCAAATGCATGCAGAAACCTGTCTCAGCGTTATCCCAGACAGCTTGTTTGATTTCCACATTGCAATTTAAAATTCAGATGAAATGTGAAGTTTCTTTCAGCCTGTTTTAGTAGAGGGCTAGTATTTAGACACAAGTAGATTTACCAAGGAAAATCAAATATGGGAATGCCTCTTTAGGGGCCTAGAGTAAACAGTTAATATATCTTCAAGAATTTGTACACTACAATGATTCACGGGGTTTCTCTGGCCTTTTGCAGTCTCTTTTCATAGTGTTTTGCCTTTCATAAGAGTGGCTCATGCAATCTGAGCAGTAACCTTCATTTCCATGCTTTCTCTGGCTCCCTGCTCCCTGTCACAGCCATGCCTCTCCTTTTTCTGTGTCTCCTACTCTTGTACATTTTCTTTCCTCTCATCTCCTCTGCAACCCTACTGCCTCCCCAAATGTCTCCATGTCCACCCTCTTTCCCTAGACCTCTGCATACCCACAGTTGCCTTTCCTCTCTCCCACCACCTTCTGCATATTCCTGCCCTAAATCTCTCCCTGTGGCCTCTCTAATCTCTTGGAAATAACACCTCTTGGGATGTAGGCACTGAGGTAGGCTGCATAAGTGCCTTATCTGATAGAGCATTTCAGCTGAGCTGATATGTACAATTAACCCAGGAGATGGGGGCTGTGACAGCCCCCAGATCTGTTGTGCTCTGCATGCAGAGGGAAACACGTAGCCTGAGGCTAGTGAATTAATGCAAACCTGGAGGAGAAGGATTCTGCTCTGACAGCAAACCACTCAGGGCACTTCAACTGCCTGTATGAGGTGTTCAGCCAAAAATTACCAGTGTCCTCCCTGTTCTTGTAGCATCATGACCTTCACACAAAGGGGCAGCCTCAGTTCACTACCCTCCATTGCCCCTGTGCAGCTGCACCAGCATGAGCAGAGAAGGTGAAACACCCATGGGAATATGGCCTCCCAAAGAGCCAGGAAAGGCAGGAGACCCAAGCTGCTCACAGATGAAACCTGAATGGAATGGCAAAGTAAATTAGCTTGTAACTCTTGTCTCTCCCTCTGCAAACCCTGCCTCCATCTCCAGCAACTTTTTTACGGCTCCTTTTTTGGGAGCTTTTTCTTTGCTTGCACGCAATTTATTATAGCATTAAAACCGATGGGGAAAAATGTTCCTCGTTAAGGTGGGAAGGCTTTATCTGAAATACAAAATAATAAAATGGCAAGAAATCTCAGGGCAAGGGAAAAACCCTCCTGTTGCGCACAAAAAGAGTATCTTTCTGAAAGAAAGCTTTTTCCTCCGCTCCAGCATCAGCTGCAGATCCCGCATCAGCGCAGCCCACTGGCTTTAAGCAGAAGGAATCCAAGTAAGGAGAGTAATTGGTAACATTTTTCTATATAATTCAGTCACG
The DNA here is from genome assembly GCA_039877255.1 of Loriculus beryllinus. Taxonomy (NCBI): domain Eukaryota; kingdom Metazoa; phylum Chordata; class Aves; order Psittaciformes; family Psittacidae; genus Loriculus; species Loriculus beryllinus. Next base: position 20,085 of record JBCJKH010041572.1, on the reverse strand, counting down.
TTAGGCTGTATTTATGCCATACATGGGCGAGCAGCAGGAGCACCTAACAACTGGAGATTTACAGTATGCCTGAGACATCCGCAGCCTGTCAGCTGCCACTGTGCCCTTGCTATTAATAAACTGGAAGTAATGTCTGTCTAAGCGGTTGTCTTTGGGACCCTCAACGTTTTCTGTATTAAAAGGGATGCTGCTTGCCTCTGCAGAGGGCATTTTTATTATTTTCTGTTGCTGTTAAACAGATAAATCCCGTGCAGCATCTTTCAAAGCGGCTGCGATGTATGATTTTTATTCTGCAGACTGCTGCTCCAGCTGTAGGGGAAAGGGAGGTCTGATTCCTTGGTCACGGTAAATCAGTGTAATACCCCCTTTCACACTACTAATGCTGCTGCAGCAATGTGGATTTACATGGTCTGGGGACGTAGCTCACTCCTTTCAGCTGTCCGATACAAATGTTAAACAATACCTGGTTTTCCTTACAGAAAGAAGGGGAGAAAAGAAAAGAGAGTTTGAATAGACACACTTGCTCAAGAGATGAATAAAGGCCATGTTCTTCTGCAGTGTACTTTGAGTGGCACTCAGTTCATTGATAACATTCCAAATATGAATATTCGAAGGCTGTTTTGGCTTTTTTCCTTAAAGGCGTTATCACATGTAACATGCTTGGCACTAAGGGAAATGGATATAAGCAGCCACTTAAGAGAAGGCTGTTGTATTGCTACATGAACATGCAGAAAGGTTTTTCTTCATTATAGGGTTATAAATTCATAACTTGCAGCCTGAAAGAGTGCAAGCTTTATTTCTTTCCCAAATTATTAAAGTGTTATGGGCTGAGGTAAAACCTTGTGATATCAAGGGGAATCAGCCTTATTGTTTCCAGGCTAACAGAAAATCACTACATAAATGCAAGAAAAACAAGAATTTCCAACCCATCTGAGAGGTTTGTGCCTTTGCTCAAAATGCAGAGCTGCTGTAGTGGGAACTGGAGGAGACCCAACAGCCCAGCTCCTCACAGAGCTGTCCTTCAGGGACCAGCCACAGCCTGGGGTGCAGCCATCTGCCCAAGCATCGCTGGGGCTGCACCCAGGCCTCTCATGGTCAGGCAGGTTGCTTGGTCTGAGCAAACACCAGCTTGACCTGTGGAGCAACCTAAGTCACCCACCAACCTCCTGGTCCCAGGAACAGGGGCATCCATGACTTTGGGTTCACTACCTGTCCCAGTTAACCTGCACAAGGACCTTTACAAGGCTCTGCTACTCACATGTAAGGTGATGATGGTGTTTCACTACCTCAGCAGAGCTGGGAGAGCAAACACAAGATGGAAGCACCGGAGCATCACTGCTCCCCCTACTCCTCAAAAGTTTCCATCCATGGGTACGTTTGTGTGTGCTGTGTCCAGAATCCATTATAATTCATAGATAACTAATAAAAAGCAATGATGTGTAAAGGCCTTGTTGAATTCATAATGTAAATAAACTAAAAAGAAATAAATCAAAAGCCCTTCACTCCTTCCCTTGATCCAGATCAAGTCAGGCTCCATCCACAGTTTGTTCAGCATCTTTGTTTTATCATTATTATTTCTTAATATTGTAGCGCAATCAGAAAATTTCTCCCTGCATTACACAGATAGAAGCAGCTGGACACCTCGATTGCTCCATGATGTAGGTTCCGTGTCCTGTGAAAGGGGTGTGGGGGAAGAGATTTCCTCAGCCCATACTGTTTGCTCTATCAATGCCCCAGGGAAGCTAAGATCCTTGTGCCCGACCAGTGTGTCAGTGTCCCATTATAGGGACCCTTCACTGAACAGTCCTGCGGGATCGGAGGACAATTTGACTGACTTGTGCAGGGAAATGCATCAACAGCATCAGTGTTAGGGACTGTCTGCAAAAACAAGCTTCAAGTGATACACAACCAGACTATAATCACTAACAACGGCTAGCGTGAGTTAGTTATTTAGCATAAGATAAAGTTCTTTTCTTATCCAATAAGTGTCTCTATGGGGAGAAGACAAGTTCAGCCTGTTGACTGATCCCAGAAGTTACAGTTCAGTCTTTCCTGCTTTCCCTTTCTTAATTCCACATATTTATACAATTTGATTCAGGTTAGTAGCTCCCCATAACCCTCCCATCATGTACAGAGTGGTCAGTTAGTTTGCATAAGGTCGTATCATTTCCATCATAAGGACACCCTAGTCATGTTTTGCCAACACGCGAAGCCGTATGTTGACAATGTCCATGTGCTGTACAAGGCTTCAAGTATAGTCTTTCCTGATAACAGATTCGTTAGCTCTGTTTCTTAATCTACCTACACAGGAACCGCTATGAGTTCTTTGTTTGTCAGTGGTTGTTCACCCTGTCCGGGCTTCTCCATAGTAACATGGGTTTGAACTTTTTAACTCTATGCCTATGGATCTTGAGTGACTCTGGTCCTACACGCTTTGTTACTGATGGGTGTAAAATCCTCTCGCTTTGCTTTTACAAATACAGATCTAGTTTATTTATTTGACAGCTGCTGTGTGATTTATCAGTACATGGTGCCTTCAAGTTCCTACTCTTGCAGGGCGTGTAACAGTACCTGGCCAAGGGACCTTCGGCCCGCTCCATCCTCCATTCAGTTTCTCTTAGCATATGCCAAGATTGCAGGGTTGCCTGGGGAACTATCACTGGGTAGATTCCATGCATGTCAACTGCAGCCCATCCTGGAAGTAACAGCTGCATTTTACACTAAGGTTTCCTTTGGGGGGCTGGGAGGAGGTGGTCTCTCCCCCATTTCCCACAGTTCAGAATGATTTCATACCTTGACAGACAAATTCAGGTGAAATGAGAGTGTGGCAGGGGGTATAGAAATCCCCAGTTGCTACTGGATGTGCTGTGGTACAGAAGTGGTACCCCAGCAGTCTGTGTAGGGCGCAGAATGATGCAGTATCACCCAGCGGAGTTGGGGTCACCTAATGTCATTTGCAGAGGACAGTAAGTTCGTTTAAAATATCTCAAGTACTCAGAACTCTAAGTTTCTGTTTAAAAATAAATATCTTTTTGGCAACAATTTAATTAAAAAAATAAAAGAATACAAGGTAAGCTTTTTCATTCAGTTGACTCAGTTGAAGCACTTTCGATAAGGATAAATGCCTTTTGCTACCAATATCCTGAGTTCTGTTCCTCTGTTATTAAGTAAGGTACCCTCCTGGTAAGCCAAGGCAATGCTGAGCACCTTGGCTGGTATCCCAGCAGCTGACAAGCATCAGGAGCTCACACAACCCCAGCCCGCTCTGTCAAAGAGCAAGGATGTGCTGATTTTGCAGTGAGCTGCCCCTCAAAGTTGGACTTGCTCTCCATCACCACCCTAAGCATCGACACTGAAGCTGAGGGGTGACACCCGCTCAGGTGGGACAATGCCCTGAGGTGCTCAGCATCTCCAGCCCATGCTGTGTCAGTGTGGGTTGTCTTGGTCAAGAGAGATGGTTGCAACTCAGAACGGAGGAATATTCCAGTTTTCAGCTTCTTGATTTTAATAGGTCTCTGGGATAATGGATCCCTCTCTTCTTGCCTGAAAAAGGGGAATGAACTTCATACGAAGCTCACACATGTTTTGATGGGGCTGCCATTGCAGTCTGCCAGCAGTGTGCAAAAGCCAGTCCTCCCCTCCCTGCCTCCTGCAGTCCTGAAGTTATCCCTCCAGGATGCCACCATCAAGATCAGCCTCTGCAACCATCCAAGGTCGCTTTTCAAGGCCAGCATCTCCATTTAGGCTAGCACAACTCCTCCATCTCCAGCCATACGGTTTCAAAAGGACATCTGAGGGCCTTCTGGACCATTCACATACGTGATTCAAATCAATCACATTGATTTCCAAGACACATTAGATACCTAACTGTTTTGGGAGATCCTGGCCTAATGGTTTCTCTGTGAGAGAAGCAAAATGTTGTCACTAGGCTCTCTCAGCTCATAAGGGTTTATGAAATGCTTAGCTAGCAAAATAAAAAGCATTAACTTCTTGGCTACAGCTTTCTGCCAAAAGATAGTCAAAGTGTGCTTCAATGCAGATGTCTCAGGGAAAAAATGTGCAGTGCATTAGAGAGCTGTGACTCATAGAATAATTATCCTCGTTTCTCATAGTTTATTAATAATTTAAACCCAATCTTGGTGTTATTGATCTATCATTGAATCGGAGATTTATTTCAGATCTGCAGTCACTGAAGCAGTAAATTTAATCCCCCTTCCCCTCCCACCCTTCCATCCACTAAACTCACTTTATAACTAAAACATGATGTTTAGGCTGTTTCAGTAACGGGAGAGGAGGAGGAGGAGAGCTCGGAGGCTGTGTGTGGCAGGAGCAGCCTGAAGCCGACAGAAGGTCAAGATAAGTGGCATTAAGGTTCTGGTTTTAATACACCTTTTTTTGACCAAACCATCCTCTGTACATGGTCTCTGCAATTGCCAAAAGGACCAAATGCTACTTACTGGCATGTGCATCACAACCAGATCCTAAACCAGTTTTGCCTGTTGTCATCTGAGTTTTCTTGCCCATTTAAGCCAGTGCCCAGTTACCTATCAGTTTTACACACATCCCAGTTGTGGATCCCGGTCCTACTCCTTGTCCTCTGGAAACACAGATGTGAGCTCACTGAGGTAAAAGTGCCTGCACCACGTAGGCTGTTGGAAGTCACACAAATTGTTGCGCCCAGTTCTAATCTTCTTAAACTGGCGAAAACCTGAAGCAGCTGCTGGGGTGTCCAAGGGGTACTATGAGTGTAAAATTGATTCAAGTGCATGGAGGATCAAGCTTAGAAAACTATAATGTGAAGACTTCTACAGCAGTGCTCTCTTGACTGTATCATGTACCTGATGCATTCACTAATATAAGAAGCAAAACCTGGTCTTTTAAAGGAAGCCAGGAATAGAAAACAGTATCCTTTATGGCTGTAATGTGCCCAGAAGAGTGATTTTTGTAAACAAATGAAATATGTTTTTCATAGACCAATCACAGTATACTGTTGGGGTAGAAAATATGTTCTTGACCACACCATTTCTTTCTCAAGTGTGAAAGAAAGCAATAAATGTGCTCAAATGCTCACTTGTTCTTTTCCATCTATATTAATGGATACAATTAAAGATATTACCATCCCCTGCCAGCCCATCCTTGATGCTGTCCTTATATCCTGCAGCTGGAATCACAGCAAGTGGGGACTCTTGGCCACAATCTGGTCTCCTGCAGCTATGCAAATATGCAACAGAGCCAAGCTGTCATAGCCTTGTTCTAAACAGCAGAACTCAGTGTAACCAGGCAGAGAGGATGTGTTGGTCAGATTAACTGCTGCATGTACCCCCAAGGTGTGTGCTCTTAGCTTATCTATTTGTTTCTTGACCAAGCAGGTGACATCCCTAGGGGTGAACAGTGGGAAAACAAAGCATGACAAATTCAATGTAGTTTGTAACTATGTTTTCCAGAGTTATAATTCTTAATTAAATAGTCATGGGGCTTGGGTTTCCTTGGTTGGTGTTTAGGGGAGTTTTGGTGTTTGGTTTAGATTAGCTAAACCTGGGATAAGACCAGAGAAATGCTGCTATTTCATTGGACAAGGATGATGCCAGCTGTAACATATCAGGGTGCAGGTGCTGGCTGTTGTGGTGTTGTTGGGAGAGGAGCAAAGTCAGGGAAATTCATGGCTGGAAATGTTCCTGGGCAGCTGGATCCCTGTGATGCTGGGTTTCCTCCTGATGAAACCCTTGTCATTGATGGGTGAGAGCTCCTTCAAAGCCCAGCCTAGTGGGTCATGGGGTGTCAGTGACCATGGGAAGCAAGAAAAATGTGTAGTTTGATAAAAAAAAGTTGGAAAAGGGGATGAAAGAAGGAAAATCAGGAATCTGAGAAAAGGCAAGAAATATGATATTAGAGAAAGAAAAAATATCAATAGCTGTGGGGACATGAACAAAAAGCTAAGGAGGACAGACCCCAGAAAGGAGAAGAAAACAAGAATAGGGAGTAGGAAAGAGGCAGAGCATGAAAGGCAGTGGAAAAGCAGACAAGTATGGCATTGAAAGGGGAGGTGGATATAAAGGAGCAGCTGACTCCAGAGAGCAGAGTGCAGGTGGGCTCAGCAAGGCAACACTCCTGGCTGCCCACTGAAATTCTGATGGCAAGATAGCGCAGACAAGGTAAATCTCTTTTCTTCTGTCTGGATATCTGCAGTCCTCAGAGGATTCAGGCTGTGGAAGAAAGACCTGGAACGCAAAGCACTTCCTTTCTTTTGGGGATAAAAAGGAGAGAGGGCAGACAGAAGAGGACTTTGCTTTTCCTGGTTTTCTCCTTTTTTTTTTTTTCCTTTTTTAAATTTCTTTTATTTTTTTCTTCTTTTATTTTCGTAACAAGCTTTGACACACATCTGTAGGTAGAAAATGGTTGCCATGCTTCATGGTGAGGTCTGCTCCATCATTTTCCAGAACAGATACCAGGTCGAAGGAGGGGCACAACTGCAGAGTTGCTGCCTGTGCTACCTCCCTTTGCCCACCCCAAACGAGGTCTTCTGTCACTGGGACTGTACCAGCTTGAAACCTGCAGGAGAATTCCTGGAAATCCAGCTCTATGCCTTCTCCTGCAGCTCATCCCTCCATCCCTCCTTTTGCTTGTCAGACATTTGTATAAATAGGATTAACATCTGCAGTTGCACTTAGCTAGGTTGCAAATTACACAGACTATCAAGCCTTGTGCTTCAGGGCATCCACTGATTGCCGTCAGAGGTGCAAAAATGAGTTTTTCCAATAACAGAATATTGCATGATTGACTGAGGACATTATGGGGCAGACTGGATTAGCCTCTGCCATCAGTGTCAGTTATATGTCGTTACAGCATCAAAGCACCAGGCATGGGTGAGCTGCTTCCATCCGGGCAGCGCTGGAAGTGGCTGGGTCTGGAGGGGTAGGGTCAGTTGTCAAAACCAGCACTGATTTCTGTGGCTGCTTATACAGTGTGCCTCCAGCAAGCCGTGCTCCCTGCTTCTGCTTGCCTGTATCCTGGGCTGCATGCCTTCAGCTGGTCAGAGGAGCTGCTGCAGTGCCAGTCACTGAAACAGGAGCTGCTGCAGTGCCTGTCGCTGGAGCTGGAGTAGCTGCAGTGCCAGTCACTGGTGTAGGAGCTGCTGCAGTGCCAGTTTCTGGATTTGAAATAGCTGCAGTGCCTGTCGTCGGGGTTGGGGTGGCTGCAGTGCCTGTCGATGAGGTTGGGGTAGCTGCAGTGCCTGTCGCTGTGGCTGGGGTAGCTGCAGTGCCTGTCGCTGGGGTTGGAGTAGCTGCAGTGTTTGTCGCTGGAGTTGTAGGAGCTGCAGTGCCAGTCGCTGGAGTTGTAGTAACTGCAGTGTTTGTCGCTGGAGTTGTAGGAGCTGCAGTGCCAGTCGCTGGAGTTGGAGTAACTGCAGTGCCAGTCTCTGGGGTTAGAGCAGCCAAAGTACTTGTCGCTGGAGTTGTAGGAGATTTAATGCATGTCGGTGGATTTGGAGTAGCTGCAGTGCCTGTCACATAAGAGAAAAAGAAGAGAAAATGCTAAATATAACCTTTAGAAAATATTATCCTTACCTCAAGGTTGTCTGGTTAGGAAATTCTTTGTTTCCAAAAGTCTAAGTTGTATGAAGAGAAAACAATTGAAATTGTCTTCTGGAAGCTAATACCATATGGTTGTTGTCAACAGCAATGGTTTACTGCTGGTGGAGAGGCTGATAGTAATGTTCTCACAAATATTGATGGATGTTCTTCATCAGTACAGATGCACAGTGAATGCCTCATTGCCCAAATACAGATGTACGTTGTTAAATATAGACATAATGTTTGGGAATGTGGGGGAAGCTATTTTGGGAGATGCAGTCTTAATGTGGACAGAGGCATTTAATAGGACATAGAAGTACTTTTACTTTGTGCCTATAATTACTGTTAATGTAGTGTAACAACAGGCTTTTTTGAGTAAAAAGTTATATTGTGTGTGAAAGAGGATTGTTATTATATTGGTTTTGATATACGTAAGTGGATATTTGCTGGAGATTTAGTGCACTACAAGTTGGAGATTGTGCTGTTTATGTTGCTGTACCAAATATCTTATAAACTTTAGACATTTTCATTTGTTTCGTGGCCAGATTGTGTACTCACAGAATTCTGAAAAAGGTGTGTCCACAGAGCTGCTTCTTTGTTACTTCTAAAGGTAATACAGCAATGTTTCTATTAGTAACAAGATGGGTTTATGTTAATTGAAGATGGTTTCTATTTTACTGAAGTTCAAGTATTGTGTTTTAACAGTGGGTACTTAGCTGTAAGGTTTGAGAGATCACCTGGCTGTGGAGGTGGATGTACTTCCAACTGAACAGACACAAAGATGAACCTCCTACCAGAGACTGTGAGGAAAGCAGGTGGTTCTTAGAGTATTTTTAGGCAGCATACTGCTTTTCAGGTATTATATACTGATGAACAGGAGTGGCATTTCTCAGATATTTTCACAATTTAGAAGCGTAAATGGAGTGAGTACCTAATAGAGATCAGGCATCCTCTTTGGCAACTCTGTTTTCTTGCATAGTTATTAAAAGTTTTTGAGGGGATGAGCAGAAGCTGAAACCGAATCTGAATTTCCTGTGATTTGTTAATGTCTGTGTAAGAATACCACTGTGATAATACACATTTCTCAGATGTGGGACATGTCTATCCTAACCCACCTTACTAACTTCATATAAAGCTTGTGGTTCTCTTGATCTTCAGTGTCATGTAAGTGCTATGGTGAGTCAGATTTGTCTGTCACCGGTTCAGTCTTTCACTGTAGATGAATGAACACTGGGGCAATTTTAAAGCTCATAAAAATCTGTAGCTGATCACTATGAAATTCCAAATAAACACTTTTTTTAAATACTTCTATTCCATCTTCGGTTTCCTCTAAAATCAAATCAACCAGCTTTTAGAATGCTCTGCTTCTTATGGAGATACTGTGAGAGCAGCAAGCATGTTGCCAGGAAACTTCCTGCATGGATGACATACACGACTAGTTTAATATCTGCTATTTTCAGATAGACAAGACTGAATTTTGTAAAATCCAAGAAGCCAGAGGTATTGGTTAATGAAAAAGAATAATAGTGTTGGCCTTATGGTGCTATTTGCATTTTGTTTTAATAAATGCTTCCTTGGATCAAGGGAGGCAGATGAGCTTGTAAGAGAGAAGGTCTTCTTCCAGGTCTGTTTTAAATCTGCAAGGTGATATCTCTTGCAGAAGATGAGAGGAAGTACAAGCAGGAGGTATTTAATGACAGGCTCGAACTCCAGAGCTCAACATCACCCACTGTTTAAGAGTAGGATAAATACATTTATAGGTTTGCAGATTTGAAGAAAGCGCCTTTACTAATAGTTGTTTGTCCCAGTGGCAGAATAACTATTTAGAACCATGTTAGTTTGTTGTTTTCTGGTACACAGAAATAAATCAACCTATGCTAATTTTTGCGTGCATTAGTACATTTGAACTCTTCCAGTTAGAGGCAGATTGAATTATTTTGTGTGGTTTCAAGCTGAAGATAAACCTCAGAAAAAGATATGTTCAGTTGCAAAGAAATTCTTTGCAACTAATTGCTCATTTTCTGCGATTCTGAGGGTAACACTTTCTTCACAGGTGGTTTTTGTTATTTTTTGTTGTATACTGCTCGAGATGGGAAGCTGACAAAATCTAGAGAACGTAGTTCCTGCTCAGTCAGTTGGACAATCTCATTTTAGAGGTAACACAATGAGTAGGAATTACAAAATACGGATGTGTGAATGGCAAAGCTAGTCTCTTTTAGTACTTTCAGTAATCTTAAAATAAATGGAGAAGGGGGGTTTGAATTTATTTCTCATTTCTCAATTCAAAGTTCCTTGCTTTGCATGTTCCTTCACCAAACATCTGTGAATGGGAGGCAGTATATAAAAGCTCTGTTATAGAATTTTCCTGTGAGGAGAATTGTGGCTTAGGCAGAGAGCATAACCACCTTGTTCTTCTGTTTGGTCTAGCCTTTAGCTATTTTTATCACTACACACTGTTGTAAACAAGTGTCACAAGATGGTCTCTTAGATTGCAAATCATGAATTTTCATTAGCTAATCCAAGGGAAAACTTTCACTTCCTCTTCTAGTGTCGAGTTCCCCTTAAGTTGTCTTGGCATAGGATATTTTGTTTGTGAATCTTTCCATCCAACCTTGCGTTGAAGGAACTTGTAGTGTGATGCCATTCTCCATGCAGGAAAAAGACCTCTGTAGAGCTCCTTTTCTCTCTCTCTCTCTCTCTCTCTCTCTGATTTTATTGTAACTGACACCTGTTGTAACTCTATCATAAATTTGTTATGTGCGCCAAATATCAGATCATGTTACAGCAAAATGTCTGTACGTAGCACAATTGCATGGAAAATCTCTGTAAATTACTTGTTTTGTCATTTTATCATTAAAAATTAAGTAGAGATCAGCACAATGTAACAAAGTATTGTATGTTAGAAGAATTACATTTTGAGGGATGGAATTCATCCCTGATTTCTGGAAACCAGCACTTAACACACAGCAGACTAAGAAGTTTATTACTTGGGTTGGTTTTTTTTTAAACCTATTTTTCAGGGAAAGATCTCATGGTTCATGTGCCTGAATCCCTGGCATTATTTGTCAGATTGGTGAAATATTTTAAAGTACTATGTCTGCAGCCACTTTGAAGTCTACTTCTTCTTAACAGATACTCATCTTGGATATCCTTTTCGTTGTGACTTCTGCTCAACCTTACTTGTCTATAGCAATATGAACCTGCTTTGCATCATAAAGTTGACTGTCAGGCTGCAACTATCTTTATAATCCTGCCTGACTATGCTTTGCTTGTCACCCTCCTTTCTAGATTTCTTAAACACCTCAAGACCAAGTAAAACTGCAGTAAGATGTGCTTATGCAGTGCAGAAGTTACCATAATGCAATATTACACAGTCAGTAGTTTGAAAGGACTGTTAAATAATCCTTTTTCAGCAGTATTATAACACAGTTCTGCCTGAAAGCAACTGCATTTATCTCCTGTATGTTATGTTATATTCTACCTGAATTATTTTTGGTTGCATAATTTATGCAAATGTGAGATGATAGACAATTTTGTGGAGGTGAAAGAAATTTAAGGTAATACTGGTCACTGCTTTCAAGAAGTTGACTGCCATTCAGCAGACATTGCTTATGTCTGCATTAGTGGGAGATTTGTAGAGACACACTGCTTGTGCTGAGGACCTGATGTTCCTGCTTTGTTTTTAAGGAGAAGGGAGTTTCCTTGCAGTATGTCTAATCTAGTTCTGTTGGCAGAATGTCTGCTAGTCTTTAGAGTGTGTCTTTGGGTTAAGTATTGGCTGGTAGGAGAGGCATGACTAAAAGACTTGTTTCAAAAGCACATTCTCAATTCAAGTAAAAACACTTACGCAGCACGCACCTATGCATAAACTCATATTTAACCATCTGTTTAATTTCTATTTAAGCAAATGCTGGATGTCTGTACTGTGGAATTCATCCCAAACATGCTTGCAGCTGCCAGTATTTTGCAGCCAGGCTGAGTCTGATGAGGAAAGCATGGTCTTCCATTGATGGCTGATGTTAGAGAATGCTTGGAGGAAAGGCTGTGGGTCAGGAAGCAGCTGATGGAAGCTAGGACTTGCTCCTAGTCCTGCTGCAGTCACTGCAAAAGGAAGAGCGAGAATTGACATAGGAGACTTTCTGTAACTTTACAACTGTCACTATTCCCAGACTTTGAGCAGCACTTTAATATCTAAAGCAAAAAAGGCTAAAATCACTCATACTGTAAAGCAGTAAAGCCCTTCTAAATTAAGAAGATGATTGGTCATATACACCAGAAAAGGGTCTGGCCAAAGCACTGTCTATTCTCAAATGTTCTTTACATGGATATGAATGGAAGCTGAAAAAGAGCTAGTGCTGATAGGATGTTAATTCATGAAGAGGCCTCAGGAGGTAGCACTACCCAGTACTAAGTACCAGTGTTCTGTCACTGCTACAGTGGCTTCAGAGAAGAAACTGCAATATTAAACTTAATTTCTTTTGTAGCAATTGTTTCATATTTACCCTCCTTGAGTGGTGTACAGAGAGATAAAATGACTTATGGGTATGATAGATAGGAAACTTTCCTTTGTAACTTCAACCTTTTCCATTCTACTGATGAAAAGAACAAAAAGGAACAGCATATTAAAAGCATCACTCAGAGGAGGACATTTTAGTATTGCAGCATGCAGCCAGGAAACTAATCTCACTAATCATATATAATACTATGGGGCATCTTCTTAAGGTGCATCTTTCTTTTCAGTTAATTTTTGCTATATTCAATTACTTCATGTGAAATTTTGTCAGTTTCGTTGCCAGTAGCTTTTCCGTAATCCATAGCAAAAAGATTTGTGTGGGTTTTCTTTTTGTAGTTACCCTTTACTCCCTTGTCTGAAACACTTGATGTAGCAATTGGTGAAATCAAAAGGATTTTATTAGTGAAGTTTCTGTATATGTAGACTTTGTGAGGAACCCCTAGCCCTTTGTTCTGTGCTGTGGTGAGTCTGAAGGCAGATGTAATTTTTTTATATCAATTTGACTTAAATATTTCAAGCTATACCTCTTAACAGCCTGGTGGAGGTTCTGATTTCTTTGTCATTCAAATGACAAAGCATTGCAATGAAATTCTGCCTTTTTATCACTGTGCTTGGAAAATAGCATGTCCTGGAGAAACTTTCCTCAAGTTAATGTATTTGTTCTGTTTTTAGGCTGTTACTTGCCTGGAAGTTCTGGAAAAAGAACAAGAATGAACTTGCTGTTCTTTTAGTCCATGAAAATGTATTTTCTCAAAAAAGTGGCGTTGAGTTATGGAAATAATTTATTCTCACGGAGATGCTTTATAGCATTTTCTCCTGTGCATTGTGCAGGAGGCATCTAAAGGAATTTATTTGCTGTTTTTCTTTGAGAACCTATTTCCAGAAAAATTGTTGACCAGCTGTCTTTGCTATAGTATCTGTATTAATTCAGAACAGTGATATACCAGTATACCGGTATTGACCATTTCAACATGCGGCAGTGTAATTACTTCTAACAAATTATAGGAGGTGAAAGAACTCTGTGGTTCCCTAGGTACTCTAATCCAGAAACTAAGCTGTAAAGCACAGAAGAAAAATATAGGCAGAATACATGAAATAGGCCAAGTACAGTAGTTCCTGAGATTTTGTAAAGAAACAAAAGCCTAAGACAAGGGCACAGGCCCAGTTCACTGATCTAATATGTCAAAGAAGTTTGTTCAAAGGAAGTCAGAAGTGTCACCAGTTTTCAAACTGCTTTTTGAGAAAAGTAAATAGGGTAGAATTTGAGAAGCCAAGTGGCATGTGAAGTTGCTGTATATATATGAGACACTGCCTCATGTGGTACCATTCACCAGTGATCTCCATTTCAGTCCCATTTCTCAAACTGTTTTACCCTTTTCTGCACTGCTAGCTCCTGGTCTGTAGTTCTTGATCTCAATGTAGTTCTGCCTGTGCTCTAAACATGTTAATTTTTCTTCATACGATGTTCTTGCAGATGTGTAAGTCCTATGGAGGCTAGGTGCTGAACTGAGAATTGATAGTTGCATGTGGTAGCAAACCAGGTAGGGCTATACATATGCAGTTACCTTTGGAAGGGACCTTAAAGATCATACAGTTCCAGGTTACCTGCCCCACAGTCAGGGACACCTTCCATTAGACCAGGTTGCTCAATGCCCCATCCAGCCAACCTGGCCTTTAACACTTTCAGGAACAGGGCATCCACAACTTCTCTGGGCAACCTGTTCCAGTGTCTCCCCACCCTCACAGTGAAGAATTTTTAACTAATGTCTAAATCTCCTGCTTACCAGCTTAAAGCCATTCCCTCTTGTCCTGTCACTATATGCCCTTGTAAAAAGTCCCTCTCCAGATTTCTTGTAGGCCCCCTTTAGGTAATGGAAGACTGCTACAAGATCTCCCCTGAACCTTCTCTTCTGCAGGCTGAATAAGCCCAACTCTTTCAGCCTGTCTTCATAGGAGAGATGCTTCAGTGGTCTGATCATATTAGTGGCCATCCTCTGGACTCACCTGAGCAGGTCCACATCCCTCTTGTGGTGGGGTCCCAGAACTGGATTCAGTACTCCAGCTGGTGTCTCACAAGAGCAGAGTAGAGGGTTAGGACTACCTCCCTCAACATGCTGTCCATGCTCCTTTTGATGTAGGCCATAGTACAGTTGGCCTGCTGGGCTGCGAGTACATGCTGCTGGATCAGGCTTCTTGTCAACCAACACCCCAAGTCCTTCTCTGCAGGGCTGCTCTGAATCTCCTCTCTGCCCAACCTGTAGCTGGGTTGTATCTGTGAGATAAATTAAAGAAACGACTGAAAAAATAGGGTTAAATTCATGAGGAGACAAGTGCAAAGTACTCGTAGCCAGGCACACTTTGCTAAGCAAACAGGCTGGGAAACAAGTAGCTAGAAAGCACTTCTCCAGAAACGTATCTTTTGGGATAGGAGATCAAAGACTAACTGCAAGTAGGCAATGGCTTGCTGTCATGAGAAAAACAAACACCCAGTATCAGGTTCAGACAGCAGTGCTTTCTGCTGTGCTCAGTGTGGGAATGCTATGGCCAGTTTTGTTCAATGTTTTTTTGAGAGAGTTGTAGATGGACAGAACAGTTCAATGTCCTTTTCTGATAAAAGTTGTGGCATTTTTGCTTTTATTTTTTAACATGTGATTTATTAGTAAAAATTTAAAGACTTGAGGTCATGTCGTAGCACAAAAAAAGGATGAAGCGAAGCCTGGCGACTGCTTTCAGGTACTGAAAAGATAATTTCAAAGAGGACGAGAAGGTTTGCTACGTTCATGAGGGTTTTACTGTGAGGGTGATGAGGCCCTGACACATGGTGCCCAAAGAAGCTGTGGCTGCCCCATCCCTGGCAGTGTTCAAGGCCAGGTTGGACAGGACTGGGAGCAAGCTGCTCCAGTGGAAGTTGTCCCTGCACATGCAAGGGGGTTGGAACTGGATGAGCTTTAAGGTCCCTTGATTCTGTGATGATTAGGACAAACAGTGATGTTTAATAAATTAACATAAGGGAAACTTAATCAGACCATTAGGAAAACCTCTGAAAGGACAAGGGCAATAAAGCAATAGAGTAGGTTACTTGGAGAGGTTGTGAAGTTCTTATGATTGTAGGGTCTTTAGGAGGAGATTGGACAAACATCTGTCAGGAATAACATATGCTGTTACTGCCTTCAAGTAAAAGCATCTTTGATGCCTTCCAGGGCTATTTTTTGCTGACTCTGTGCAAATTTAGAGGTTTACGTGACTAACTGGGAGGAATTTGCATGGTGTGTCATTATCTTCTTCCTGAGAGGGTACTGCTTTGCATAATTCAGTTCATTTATTGCTATTCACACATATACCTATGTGTAATTAAATACCTGAGGTGAGCAGGGAGAAGAAAGTTGTCAGACACTGTTATGGGAGGGCTTGGCTGCAGCTGATCAAAAGATGTGATCATTTGGATGGTATACATTCTGTTAAGGCAACATGATGCTGTTCATCTTTATAACTCTTTTACTTGCTATTCCCTTCTCTAAATATGCTGTCTTTATCTGAGGGAGCCTGGGGAGCTGTAAATCTCTGCAGAAATTCTCCATATGCTGGTGATTTTCAGGGAACCCTGCCATACATAATTTCTGATAGGAATATTTGAATAGAGAATTAATTTACTTTGGGTCCTTGATTATTCTGTCTTGCAGGAAAAAGAGTGCTGGCATCAGGCTGAAAGTTAAACAAGGCTCTAGTTGCCCTATTCTCTTTCTCTGATCTTCACAATCACAGCAGGACTGTTGGAGTCAGAAAGCAATGCAGATGAGATGTACAGCAATCACAGAAAGTCAGTTTTGTGTAGCTGGAATAATCTTTTTATTCCAGGAGCTTCTAATGAGTAACGAGACCATGTTTCGTATAACTCCTGTTAACATGGCAACATATGAGCATGCATCCATCTACAAGCAGAGAGGATTTAATAACACATGAGTAAATTAGCTCACTCATTTCTCTCTGTGAAACAGCTGACTTCTCTTAGGAGAGATAAAAGGATCAAGCAAGAGCCCTGTGAATTGCTTAATGTGTCATAAAGAGAGGACAGGGACGAATGAATCAAAATCATGACACTAGAAAAGATTTAGATTATTGTTTTTTTAGTCCAAACCATGATCAAATGATGAAAAATCACAGTCCTGGCCACTGACCCTCACTCAGTGAATCCTTTCTCTGCAACTTCTGTTTGATTTCTGGCCAGTATCTGTCTTCAATAGGGTGCTGGAGGAGGCAGACTTTGCCACCACTGGGAAACTTGTTCCAGCTGTTTGAATGTTTGTATAAACATGTTTGAACATGTTAATAATGGTGATAATTACTTTGATTTGCCTTGTCTTCAGTTTCTGAGAAGAGAATCTTGCTATGCTGCAGGGAAAAGCTCTTGGTTTATTCCTGTGGTTCACAGATTGTACCTCTGCTGGAGGAATGTAGGGTACTATAGCAAATTGCAGGCCAAACTGTGTGTGTTTTCTCTTGAGAAAAGGCTTAAATGAAGACAATGGGGCATCATCCGAGAATACAGCTTGACAAGTGGTGCTTTGCATGATACAACAGTCTGTTTACAGGCACAGTGCCTTCCTGCCTAGTGGTGTTTCGTTAGTGTAGGTATTTGATGCAGGAATTGGAAAGCTGTCTAGATAGTAGGTTAGTACCATGTTCTGATCTTCCAAGGGGTGAAAACTCCAGTGTTTCTAAGTGTTTTAACATTCCTATTTGGATTTATCAACAGATATTTATTAATAAATATTTTTAATATCTATTAATATTTTTTAAATTATTCTTTTTTTTAGTTTTTAAAGCAAATGGTTGCAAACAGGCTCAGTTAAATTCTAAATTCATCTTCTCCTTAGGATTTGGGATAAAGCAAGTATTTTCTGGGCTTCTCTTATGAGGAACTCCATACTCTTAAGCAGGAATATATAGCATCACATCTCAGACTCTCAGACTTGATTTAGCTTCAAACACGCATGCCAGCAGCTGAAATACAACCACAGGTAGGTGAACCATAGGGTTTAGCCACATTTGACTTTTAAACACATGAAGTAAAGTTTACTCAAAGTCAGGGGGTGTCAGCTTTTGCCATAATTTGGCAAGTAAGGAGGTCAACTGTATTCAGCAAATACTACAGCACACTTAAAGACAAACCAGCGCATGGATTGCCTTCAAAGGCAGTATAGGTTTTGTTAGCAATACGCTAAAACAGATCAGGGTGAACTCTTGGCTATGTTAGAAAATATTTAGATAAAATTTTAAAGGAGTTGCTGTATTTGGCTATTCATTAAACATATAAATCTGTGTGATCTGTCTTCACCCATCTGGAGATTGCAATGTTAATGAGTTAACTGCCCGAACGCAGTCTCTATAGAGTCACTTGGATAATTTGAAGCAGTGTGATTTCAAACTAAGGATAAATACATCTTTGTATAAAATAAGGTCTTGTTCCAGCAATAATTGTTTGTGTGCTATGTAAGATGGTCTTGAATCACCCCATCAGAATTATTCCCAGAGCAGTAAGTGATAAGGGTTTCCATAAAGAGGCAGTGCATCTACTAGCAGATTCACTAATTTTGTGTGGGTTTTGGCACATGGAATCAATTTACTTTAGCAGTCAGAGACTCTTTTTATGGCAGAGAAAGCAGTTAGTGGGGAAAAGAAAATATACACAATTTATATTGCACTTCCTTGTTTAGGGTACCAGCAAAGCACATTTCCCACCACACGTAAGGGAATCTGTGGTTATTTTTATGGTAATGTCAACGATAGCACTTCACAAGAAATCATTTCTTACGTTGAAATGAACGGCTTGTTACTGTGACACCTATTCTTCATGCTCATAACAAGCCTGGTTTTAGCAGTCTCAGGGTTCAAAATATGTAAATACAGATTCAACAAGGCTTAATCTGACAGAAATTAAAATGAATCTACACTCCTGGAGCTGTGTGCCTTGATTTGGTTGTCAAAAGGGAGTAAGAGGTACATTAGGACATGAGGTAGATATCTCTTGTGGACGATCAAGAAAAATACTAATTTTAAATGATGCATTTTAAACAATGTAATAATAAAATAATAACAGCAAAATAACAATAGCAATAATAAATCTATTAGTTGAAAGAGAAAATTCAATTGACTGCACCAGCTTGTGTTTAAATCTAGTCAGGTGAATGGGGTTAACTCAGCTAATGCATAATGAAGAACCCCTGTGCTTCAGAATTCTTGTGTGGAGGAATCCTATGTAAAGAGAGGTTTGATACAGCGGGATCTGGCATGTCAGATAAAAATAAATTCTTCCCACAGGAGAGGGAAAAACTGAAAGATATTCCTTGGTGGAAGGGATCTTTACTTTATAATAAGGATAAAAGGCAAATATGTTCTGTGGATGAGATCTGGCATTGAAGCTTGCAAGGTAAGATCAGGTGCAGTGCCACTTTCCTGTCTAGTCAATGTTGTTTCAGCTAGGTGAACCTCTGTTCTGATATAATCCTGGGCAGTTGGAAAGCAGTAAGTTTTCTCTTTAATATTGCTTCTTCATCCCTTTTACTTATTAACAATTTAAAAAGTTAAAGAAGGAAATCGCTTGCCTACAAGATTTAGGGCTAGAAGAAGCTGTTCTTCAAGGTAAACATCTTTAAATACCATGAGAAGTCAATGAAGACAAAATTCAGATGGTGAGATGGTGACTAATGCTCTTCGAAGTTGGAATCTCTCCAGGAGTCTTGAAATCAAAGCTTGTTGCCATTCAGTGGATGTTATGGCAAAAAGTGACTAATAAGTGAACAAGACAACCAATGCATTTAATGTGACAGCACCACTTGGGGAATTTACATTTGTCTTAAGAAAGTTCGGTCAAGACTGGATCAAGCGTGTAAATCACAGGCAAACCTGCAAAACATTTCCATAACCTGCCAAAATAACCCTTTTGTCTCCAGCTAAGAACCACCCCTTGTTGAGCCTAAAGTGAATTAAGCAAAAACCACTCTCCGTTAAAAGTAGCCATGACGCAAATGGATTTATCTGCATGTAACCAAGGCAAGAAAACATTAACCAGCTGGTCCCCATTCAAAGGCATCTGTAACCACCTGGAGGGAGCCCCAGACTGCAGTGTAGTGGCTCAGTATGGGACCAAGCATGACTCAGTTTGTGCCTGCCAGAATCAACACTCAGTGACTGGACTGGGTTCAGAAACTCCTTTTAACAATTCTCCAAACAGTCTTTACCAGGCATTAATGTAGGCTTATTTCCATGAGCCAAATTGCAGTTGTATGGTTCTGGCTGGTAAAGGCTGGTGTGGGGTGGTCCTGTGATGTTGGTGGTCTTGGCACATGGATTTCAGTTCTGGGAAAAAGTGATCTTGGGATCCCTTTAGCATGATGACTATTCTTGCTGAGGTTGGGTGTTTGCTGACGTTGCGGCGTCAGATATGAGAGAATTGTCTATTTGTGGTTTTACTTTCACACTTCTATGCTCTGGCAGCTTCGTATTCTCATTGCTGATGTTTCAGGGTAAGTCTGGGCTCCTGTTACATCTGTCTTCATGAGAATGAGGAAGGCACTTTGCTTTGGATTTAGTATTTGGTAAAAGTTTTCTTGTTTCTTTGTGGATATGGAGTTTATTCATCAAAATAGTTAAAATGCAACTCACACATTAGCAGACATGTTGAAGTTCACCCAGACATGTGTCAAACGATTCATCTTAAGTACTTACAAGACCTGCCTGCTGTGTGATGTAAGTACATAAAGCCTTAGAGATGCTGTACTAACCCTCAAGCACTTAGAGGGCTTTCAGTGCATCTTATCATTTATCCTATTGGTTTTGTACTTGTAATTAAACTGTGAATAGAAAACAGGTGATGACAGACACGAGTTAGTTCATACAATTATAGAATGATTTGGATTAGAAGAGACTTTAAAGCCCATCCAGTTCCAACCCCTGCCACGGGCAGGGACCCCTTCCACTGGAGCAGCTTGCTCCAAGCCCCTG
>JBCJKH010041571.1:0-34412 GCA_039877255.1 Loriculus beryllinus | reverse complement strand
TATTTTAGAAAGGTTTAAAAATATTTTCCCTAGTGGTGTTGTTCCTTTGTTCCAAGTAGAATAACTTTACATTAGAATTAGAGCTGGCCACATGGGGTTGATTTTTGCCTACAAATGTTTGCAAAGAAAATAAAAATATTTCTCTTAGGCTGGTGTAACTGAGGCTTGCACCTACTGTAGTCAGTCTGCTTTCTGCTGTGTGCTTTTGGTTTCTGTGATATGTTGAAACCTCAGGTCATCAGTACTCTCTAGTTTTTAAGACATTAGTCACCTTTGTCTCATTACTTTAATAAGGTAAATTCAAGAGGAAACATTCTAAAACCTGTTGTGTAGACACTTCTTTAGTAGTAGTGACAAAATTCTGTCAAAATAGAGATCATTTGTTTAATGAATTCATAAACTATTGCCTGAATAGGGTACTATTTTTTTTAAATAGCAATAATAGAATGGAAGAAGTTTTGTAGTCTGCCATGTCATATATGATGGTGCACTGGGGCTTTGGTGGTTTTTTTTTTCCTCTTCATTTTCTTCAGAAATGCACGTAGTATTTAGCTAATACTTATTGCCCAATATGCAATAACTTACATGTCTATAACCCTAAAATGGTAGTCTGGCGTATGTAGTGTCATCTTCACCTTTCAGTGGTCTCAGCACTGTCATCCGTGCCCATTTGATTTTCCTTGTTGTCCTTTCAGTTCTCTTTGTTTGGCTTATTGGCTTCCCCTCTAATGCATGCTGGTTTAGCACCTTTGGGGACTGCCCACAGGTTTGACAGGGTCAGGTTGTAAAGGGCTTGTTTTGCTGTCTTAGGTAGTGTGTTCCTTTTGATTCATCTTTGAAATAATTTACTGCTTCTGGCATTGGAAGCATTTTGTGGAAAAGGTCTTCAAGGTCATTCCAAAGGTTTTTAAATAATATATAAAACATGCTTCCCTGTATTTATTTTTTCCTCTCCTTGTCTAGAAACAGAGTGCAGATATGTAGCTTTGTTGACAGTCTAATTACATTTTAGCCTGCTAAATCAACAGGAAATAAATCTAGAAGCAAAAAAAGGTAAGCATTAATAAATACCTTTAATTGGAAACTAATTTTTAAAATTAATCATTACTAGTGTTTCACTTATTTTTTCCCCTATAGTGTGTAAAATAACAATATTAAGTTTCCAGTGTCTGCTGGAAAGCTACTGGAGTAGTTACACGAGTTTCTCAAGTCCCTCAAATGTGGCACACTTTTAAAGATGTCAATATGTTTTTATGGCTGATATTTTGGAGTAGAGCCCTTCAAAGCTTTCTGCTAATGAATCAGAAATTTCCCACCTCTTCTTTCTGAGATTTCTCAGACTGTCTTTGTGCTTCCTGCTTCCCAAAATCCTATGGTAGGAATTCCAAAATGGATACTGTAGCTGGAGATAAGTGTGTCCTGTTTAGTGGTAGGTTTATTCCAAGACATCTTGTTGAGAGGAGGTTCTCCAACTGTCAGTTCCAGTCACAGAACTTTTTCCTTGGCTTATTTTCTGTTGCTTGAGATTAATTAGATAAATAAGAGCGTAAAAATGCATGTTTGTTACTGTAATTAAAAAAAAAAAGGTATTTAAAACATATATTAAAATATTTGAATGTAAAATTATTATTTAACTGGGATTATCATGTTAATTTTGAAAACCATTTAACAAGACTTGAAGGGCAGGTGTGCTTGTTTAGGAAATTGTAACTTCATCTAGGCAGCATGCTTTTGGTTGACATCAGTGAGAGACCTACTGTGGTGGTCTTCGTAAGCCCATTCATCTGTTGCAAAACTGGCTTTATTTTTAAACTCTCTGGATGAGGATTTTTTAGCCTACTATTTTTAGAACTACTGATTTAGTTATTTGTTTTCATGTTGTTATGATTCAGAAAAATTGGTAAGTCTGTGGATAATTAAACTCGTCACCCCCACCACGTAAATAAAGACCATGAGCTTTTTTCCTTTAGAAGTATTCCTTCACAATGGATGAAGCACCATGAAAGACTATTTGCTTTCCCAGGTGTGGCAATATGATTCTTTGCCATTTATGTGTTTAGGGAGGAAGAAGACACTTTATTTTCTTACGCTTTGAAGTATCCAACTATAATGAGCAGCCTGATTTAAATGCACAACTTCCCTAATTGAATTCAGCAACCTGAATGCTTGCGTTTTGGAACATGCCCAAGTATCTTGCTGAATTCAGGATTTAAGCTGACTGTATGAGGTTGAATTTCTCTGTTGTACAGAGAAATTTCTGTGTTTACAAAATAAAACTGCTGTGTGAAGTAACACAATGTACATAGGAAAATTCTATGCCAAATGAGAACAATCAACCATTGGAATAATCTCCCCAGGGAAGTGGGGGATTCCCCAGCATTAGACACATTTGATTCAACTGGAAATGTTGCTGAGCCATCTTGTCTAGACTGGGCTTCTGCCAGGAAAGGTTGGATCAGATGATCCTCCAGGTCTCTTCCTCAAAAATACCTGAAAGTGTGATGTGACTGCAGAGTGGGAGGGAAGGATTTTGGCAATGTAGAAAGTAATTTGTATTGTTTAAATTGTATTAGGAGAAAATAATTGGAATTCATAATAATATAACAATATAAAAAAAATTTGAGGGCGATCCTGAATCAAACTTGAATTCACAGGAACTAAACTTTTTATTAGTTAGTAAGACAAATACAGGTAGGCAAAAACTGTATTTATTTACCATCAGATACACGTTGAAGGGAGGGGAGGAATATGCAGTACCTCTTAAGTAGTCATTGTTCCATTTCAAATAATATTGTTGCAGGACAGCATAGTGACCCTATAGAGTGATCTGTATATTATGTCAGTGAGTTTTCGCACAGGAGCAGGAGGCTGACCCACGAGCACGGGTGGCAGGTTGTACTGCAGATTTGTGCATGTTCATCCTTTTGTACAAAATAATCACAGGACTGCTTGTAAACTGTGTGAATTGAAAGGCTGAGCTGCAGACACCTTTTGCTAATAGAAGACCCAATGAGGCAGTGGAAGCTTTGTTAGTTTTTTATTTTTGAAAGCTTGAGTCAGCTACGGTTTAGCCTGCAGGTAATGTTATTTGGTTGTCTTAGCTGGCAGTGAGAATGAGTTCACCATGTTTATCAATCAGAACAATTCATTGTCAGCCAAGCCTTAATGTAATTTATTTTCATGCCACCCCTTTCAGTTTTGCAGGAGAAAGTACTTCTATGCATGGTTTTGTACCTGTACTCTTCTTGAATACTGAAGTGCCTAAATTAGTTTAAATACCCTAATAACTCCTGGGAACTGCAAAAAGAGGGCTGAATTTACCAAACAAGTGAAGAAAAATAGTTTCTTTCCTTTGCTATATGCTGGATCACTGATACCAGGTTGCTGAAAAGCAAGGCCATATACAATACATTCCGGTGTGTGGATGTATCATTGGTACCTCCCATGACACTCAGATTTAGGTGCTAGAAAAATCCCACCATTCGATGAAAGAGGGACCTGAAACAGTGATATATATGCTTTGACAATTTTAATGTGTAAGATACTAAACATTGTCAAGGATACATTTTTAAGACTTCAGAAATCTGAAATGTTAATTGCAACTTCTATCCTGATGTAATATGACTCTAAAGCCTATTGCTTTTAAATATGAGCTACTCAAAATGAGTTATTTGGATAGCAAAATATTTAATCTTTCTAGTCTTCATAAATGTCAACTGTAGGATTAAAGGATTTAAATGGTCATGTTTTTAAACCTAGACCCTATTTTAAAATAACAGTGGAAGGACGTACATGCAAGACCATTTTGACCTTCCACTACCTATGCCTTAATGAGGGCTGATTTTGACTGTTGAGCAGGCAAGTGATTCTCAATAGAAGTGAATCGGCCTGCTTTGCAGACTATTTATGAGAAGGCATGAAATAATAGATAAGTGACTCTGTGCTCACCTGATGAGCAAATTAATCACCGTTCAGTGACACGGCAAGTGCTGTCTTTCAAAACCTGAGGCAGATATTAGAATTAGTGTTTTACATTCCTGGCTGCAGTGCAAGATGTGTCCTGATTATCATCATGACAGACACTTTTTTGTTATGCTAAAACACGGCCACCTGCAGTACCTGCCTGATTTGAGTGGGTAACTTACATAAGCAGCATGCAGTGCCAGTGTGTTCTGGATAATTTTGTGGCCTTGAGCTACACACATAACCTTCTACCAGAGGTGGTTTTTTTGGTTTAGGCTTTCTTTTTTCCCCTCTGTACTACAGGAATAATAACACTCACCCACCTCACAGGAGTGTTAGGAAGATTAATTAGTTTATGTTTGCAAAATGCTTTGAAGATGAAAAGCGCTGTAAGTGCTAAGTAATATTATCATCTTTCATTGCTGTACTAGTTACTCCTTAAAGCAACAATAAGAAGCTAATTGGTTTTCAGGTTCCGGGTGATAAGGATCTGTTGACTTTTAAAGTTACTCTATTAGCTACAGAGTGGTACTAAGAAAAACCTTTCACTTTTATTTGATTGGTAGTACATTTAGCTCACGCTCAGTGATATGCACACTTGCTGTAAGGTATTCATCTAGCTGAAATTGTCCCCTTATGGATCATGGTCTGTAGATGAGCTACAGATCTGGAGACAAAGGGCAATTGTGATTCTCCAGGGAAAAATCAACCTTGGTTATTGCCAGTAGACTGCTTGATCAGGCATTTTTATACAGCCTTGGTTCACAGGGTAAAAACCTTGCTTTGACCAGTCCAGTTGCAGAATACAAGAATTAAGTTCTTAATCATATTGACTAGGGATTTGTAAGGTGAGCAACAGGCCTTCACAAGGAATTTTAGCCTCATAGAAAGAAAGATACTGTAAAGAGTCTGTAGTTGATCCTACATCTTTCCGTAGCCCTTATGCTGAGATGTATGTGCTGCTTGTCTTCATAATGAAAACTAAACTCAGAATTGAGGAGATAAATGGATCACATGCATAGCTATGAAAGATTACTTCATTGTGTTAACATCTAAGGAGGGAATAAAACTATAAAAGTGTGCAGTTAGTGATGGGGTGAGGAATGAAAGAGGCTGAAGAGGCCCGTCTGTGCCTTTCATTGATTTAGTGCTTAGGGCTGAGAGTCAGGGCTGTAGGCCAAGCTGTGAGTGATTGCTTATTCCATCACTGGCAAATAAATGTGGAAAGTGAAGAAGAGACGTAAAATGGAGTAATTCCTCAGAAAGCTCCTGATTCTGAAATTAGTTTGCACAGTGTCACAATTTACTGGCTTGAGAGTCAGTACTCAGCATTACTGAGCTAATTAAAGCTGAAAGAGGAAATGGCAGGGCCAAGGGAACACATTTGCCTCTAGTTTTCTGTTTCTTCTTTTTTGCTTTGCAGTGCCACAAATATCTGAGTTGAATTCTTTCTTGTCTTTAATATAATAGACATTTTGCTAGAAAATCTAAATGAAAATGCTAAACTACATCTATTATAGGGGTTTACAGAATGGAAACCCTTTTGGAGGGTGTGATGGAAAATGTGAGTGAGAAAGGGAGTAAAAGAGATTTTCATTTCTGCAGAAATCCTTGGGTCTGTATTTCCTGTTATTTTTTGCACTTACTTATAGCAATGGTCCAAGCATCTCATTCAGTCCCTGCATTACAGACAGAACTGATTGCAGTGAGTGTGTGGTACATGTTTATGAAGTCCTACAAATAGAAATATATGGGCTACTCTGAATAGGTGTGGTGTTTTGTGGTTTTGTTTTTTTTTTCTTTTTTACCAGTTCAGGGCCTGTTGAGCTAATCAAGTTTTCTGTCAAGCTGAGAGACACATCCCTTTGGGGGTCTCTCTGTTGACTTGTGGTGTCAGACATGCCTTTCCTTTGTGGAAAGGCAAAAATAATGGTAGTTTTTCACTCCTCCCTATATGGAGGAATGTCAGTGAGCCTCAACTCCATTTTGTGTGATTCCTTTCATACTGCCTCCCTTCTCACCTTCTTTCCCCGTTTCAAGCTGTCTGTCATGTCATTAGCATCCTACTGACCTTAATGTGGCAGTTCATACCTGTCAAATCTGTGGTTGTAGGCTCTTTGCAGACTGGATATCCATCATCTCTACATTGCTTACCCTTGGGTCATATTTTCTTCACATCTATCAAATTTAGTCTATATTCGTAGTTCGTAATAAATGGATGTGGAGATGTTGATGATTTGGTTCCAGGATCCAAAGATTAAGACAGAGGTCTAAAATGTCTATACTGTCATTCTGGTCATGATCAAGACTTTGTGTTCCTCGCTACTCATGGAGTTATGTTTCTTTTTTTAAATCCACAGAATCCTGGGGTATTTTTAGGTTTGGGTTTTGGGGTGATTTTTTTTTTAACTCTTGCAGCCCATGATCTGGACAGCTATGTTAGTTTCTCTCAATTTAGTTTATATATTATGTAGTTGTAGTCATAGTCATAAACACAGCTTTTTATTTAAAATCCCAAGATCTGGATCCATAATGCTTGAATTGTTAATTAATTTATTGGAACGTTATTGCTGATGCTGCAGCTTGAAGCTTTGAGTTGTGCAGTTGTGAAATTATCTGCAGCTGACTTTAATCTTACTCTGTAGTAACTTCAGAGGGTTTGATGAACAGTTCTTTATCCTTATACTGGATTAAGGAGTGCTTCATATGTTCTAGTCCATGGATTAGTACTGAGGATCCCCTCCCACCCTCTAGACTAACAGAATAAAATTGAGTCTCCTATACTGTGCAGAAGAGTCTGCATGTTTGAACCAGAATTTGGAAAACTGGTGGCAGGAAGATTCTATTCTATTTCTTAAAATAAAAACTTTCCCAGGCTAGCATTTCAATTTAGGTCTCCTTGTGATTCTATAGTTTAATGCTAGTAAAAATACATGGCTGTTTAAATATTTTAAGGGGGGGGGGTGGGGGGGAGGAGGGTCTTGGTTTTGGTTTGGGGTTATTTTTTATTTAAAATTGACTCAGGTTTTGAGTCCTACATAAAGTTCTTCTACCAAGAGTGGCATAGTAAATGCAGATCAAAGAACTCACAGTATCTGGCACTAACTTTCTCAGAAGTCACCGAGTCCGTGACTTAAATCCCTATATGCTTTTGAAAGCCTATAAGGAATGCGAGAGCTGTGTTACTGTTTGCTCAGAAAAATGAGCATGTGAAAATGATATGCACAGTTGCTAACATTTAATACAATTTAATGCTGTTATTATGTAATTTACTGGATTTTTGGAGAAGCAAATGTCTTTCATACGAATCTTGCAGCTGCACTCTGAATCAGATGATGATGAGAAAAGGATGTTATGGTAGAGAAATGAAGAAAGCGGAAAGGTCAATAAAGAGAGATTAAAAGGTGACAAGGAAGAAGGTTGTGATGAGTGAAGAGAAAAACAAAGGAGTTAAAACCAGGAGGAAAAATGTGATGCAGTGGATTAGGATGGTTTAAATTTCACAGATCATTTTCACAAAAGCAAAGAAAATCAGAGTGAAGTAACAACAACAAAATACTCTGCAGAATCAGAAAGGAGAAATGTTAACATAGGCAAAGCTCGTTACTTGTCAGTCTTCACTGCAATTTGTTGCACCCTAGCAAACAG
This sequence comes from Loriculus beryllinus, assembly GCA_039877255.1. Classification (NCBI taxonomy): domain Eukaryota; kingdom Metazoa; phylum Chordata; class Aves; order Psittaciformes; family Psittacidae; genus Loriculus; species Loriculus beryllinus. The sequence continues at coordinate 26,801 of JBCJKH010041571.1, read as the reverse complement.
AACTCTGCAAGTACAGCTTTGAAAACTCCTTTTTAGTAAATTTATAGTGAAGTTTGTGACAGAATAGATGGTATCACATCTATTACTCATTCTCTCTTTTGTGTAATTGTATTCTACCCACCTAACATTCTGACTTCTGAGACAGCATTTTTGCACTGCTTATCAGTTTTATAGACCATCCATGGCATCTGTTTTGCTGTTGTGTAATAAAAAAAAATCTTTGTCCTTTCATTTCCAAAAAAATTTGCTATTCTACCGTACATCCATTTCCATTTTAGTGTACTTCCTCTCAAGACCTTTCCTTCCAAGGGACTACCTTTGTAGGTGTCCCAGACTGTATTTGCCACAGTAAATAGAACAACATATTATTTTCTTTATAAAGAAGTTGCATGTTTTTCCGTAAGAAACCAGATAGGACTGACACTTGAAAATAGATGTTGTTTAAGATCCCACCAGAATGCATGGACTTCTTGCTAATCCAGCCCAGCTCTGCTTTGATCATCTAGCAGGATGGCATCTAACCCATGTTCTCAGTGGTCCTGTACTGACTAGCTAGTGCCCTGAGAATAGTTTTGCCACCTGCTGTTATATACAAAGAAGCTCTTTTTTCCATCTTCATCTAGCACATAACTGAACTCTGTATTTTTCAGGAATTAGAGAAGTGAACAGGCGAGCCAGTTGGCAGTTAACAGTTACTCCTTCCTACTTGTCATGTGTATGAGTTAGGAGGGCAAGGTGCTGTTGAATCAGGTCAGTAGTCTGGAGCTCTTGGTTGTACAGAAATGGTGAAGCATTTCAAAGATGTGGTGCAGCTGTATGCTGGCTTCCACTCTGAAGAAAGTATTCAGAGGTACTGTGAAAAAGCTCCAGGTAGCCTGCTTCAAATACAGCCCACTAATAGTATCTGAAAATGAATACAAAAGGAAGTACTTTCGCCATATCAAAATAGCAGAAAACAGCATGGTCCTTGCAATAACAATTTTCAGCAGTGTTGACATCAGTGCTGCTTGTATAATAAGCTTTTATGATAAGCATTGTATTATGAGGACATGTTTATATGCAGTACTCTGCAGATAGAAAATAAAAATGTGAGAAAAATATTTGTCCTCATTTGCTTTCTAAAAGAATGAGACTTCTTTTAATTTAAAAAAAAAAAAAATCAAATCAGGATTAAGTAGAGAACCAAGGAAATCTACGGGAGAAGGTTGTTCTCCTAAGGAGCATGGTCATAGTTTTGTGCATGTATGACTTTTGTTGTTTGACAGTTTTTCTAAGTTTAATGTAAGTATTTTTGTCATGTGTTATCACAGAGTGATTTTTGAGTGGCAGGGTTGTTACAGGCAGATAGAAGGCAAGATACAAAGGAAGAATAGATTAAAAAGGGGACTGACAAATACTAAAGGGTGCAGAGACAGCAGATACAGCACAAAACTTCTTCAGAAACATAAGCAAGAGCTAAACTAAACAGACATTTGGCTGTGGGCTTGGATGAGTTTGGGACCTCTGCCTTTTTAGTACTATGCATATCCTGTTACAACAGAACCAGTTGACAAAGGCACTCAAACTATAATTCCTCTGGTTTAAAAGGTAGGGGTAGGGGTATGGGTGTATTTTTGATGTTAACTGGGCAGATGCTTTGGAGGCTTTTCAGATTTTTGTTTCTTTCCCTCTTTCCAAAATAGTTTATTGTTGCTGAACCCTGACTTGTCAACTTATCAGTGGTTAATGAATTATTAAGGATAGTGCTGATGTCTGGAGATGCTGACAAATTCTCTGTTGGATATTTTTTATTCATTCTTTCTGTTTGTTTCCACTTTTCATGGCTTTTAAGAGAGTATCTCCATGTATATACTTAGTAGAGATTCAACTTAGAGCAAGGACTAACATGTGAAGAACCATGGGGCCTATTCTTTGGTTTAGCAGTCCTCTTCAAAAACCCATTTCCACAAGATAACATTTCCAGCTTGAAGCTTAAGTAATTATTGATGGTTTTGAACTAACTTCAATTTAAGCCAAGGAAACCAATGTGGCACAAGTACAGCAGGTTTCCATTTCATTCCAGCTGTTAACTTCTGGATTTCTAAAATAATACATAATTTATGCATACATCAAATTTGCTTATATGCAGCATATTATTAAACTTTAAAAAAAAAAAAAAATCATTTGCATTTCTAGACAATGTGACCTGTGTGATTCTGGCAGAGAAATATATGTGCACGCACATTTATATACTCTTAAAAAGAATTGTTACACTTTTTTGTATGTATTTAATGTAATACACCAATCTTATGTGGTTACAATGTAAGAGGTAAATATATATGGTTACTGTTAGCAAATGCTATGTTTTTAACAGTGATTTCTGTGCAAGCTTCTGAAAGTTGTTTTAGACTTATGACATCAAATTTCTTCTTCCTCTCACAAATATAGGGTGTCAGCAGTCCTAACACTACCCATAAATTGATATTCCCAGGTAAAAGAAATGCAGCATCTAATGGTAGTGTGGTAGTAAATAGCATTATTTTTTATTTTAAAACCTAACTTCATGATACATCATCCCAAATAGTGCAAAACTCCCAAAGGTGTCTCCAGAACAAGTCTCCTTGAAATGCTGTGTCCAGGGCTTTTTTCTGTTTTACAATTCATAATTTTTTTCTTTTAAAGGAAAGCTAAAAAAACAAACACCACCACCACCACAAAGCATTCTGCCTATTCTGTATCTACATTTTCGTCTCAGGAATTAGTTCATTACAAATGCCAAGTTGTTTCTAAGTCTTTATGAACTGTTGAGGCACTTACTGTCAGTAGGAGAAATTGCAAATGTGTGTGTATAGTGTAAAAAACCGATGATTAAATCCCTCACATTGAAGTCGTTCTGGAAAGGTTAATTGGAAACTCTAAGAACACAAGAAGGAGAACATCTCTCTTTTTCTTTCTCTTTTTTTTTTTTTTTTCCCATGCTCTGCTCCTACAACCTCCTTTTCAATTTTTATATTTAATTTTTTTTCTACAGTATTGTTCAATATCAGGTAAAAGCATCCAGCTACTCTGCTGCACATTCCAACTGTGTTCATCCCTACCTCAGTCCTGGAAGGCTTCCTCTTTTCATTGGTCAGGAAACTTAACATGATGTAGAATTATTGTATCATGTATGTATGATTTCCTTAGGATATAAATTCTTACACAAGTACATCTTTTTCAATGTCAACTTTTTGGTTTAGGTTCTGTGTTTGCAGTGGGGTTTTTTTTGTTTGCTTTGTTTTCATTTGTGTAGGCAACTTAGGGAGTACAATCCTCTTATTAAAGGTCTTAGGAAAGCTTTAATTCAGAAGATGATTTAGCCTGATGACTCTAAATCTACTACAACATTTCTGGGTTATGCTGTAAAACTTCTCAGTGTAGTGAAAAGCTCTAATATATTGAATGGGCTGAGAGAGCAATATACAAACCAGGGAAAAAAAACCTTTTCTTTTTTGGCCCTGTGACATGCCAGTTTGGTTTTCTTACCAATCATAAGAGGGGAAAAAGGAAGAAAATCTTTTACATGGATATAGGCTTTTGTAGACTTAGTTAAATAAATAAATAGTTGGTGTGTTGTGCTTGAGGAAAAAGCGATCATGGAGGATATTATTATATACGGCCTGAAGTAGTTTCTCCTAAGCAGCTTGCTTAAAAGGAAAAAACGTGGTGGGGGAAGGGAATAAATAGTCTCTTCAAATTGATGTCTCTGCACAGAGTGCACTCTGAGTGACTGAGTGCAAAGAGATCCTTTTTGCTGTGTGGGGAGCACGGGGTTGTGTGGTGTACAGGCTGACGGAGGAGCTGCAGGTTGCAATGCTCACCTGCTGCAGCTGCTCTAATTGTGTCTCTAGAGGCAGCATCTGTGTCTGTCCACATCCTTCCTTGCGTCCAGACCTCAGCACCATGAGGTTACCAGGACCATAAGCATAACAGCGTGTAGCATCGAAGTCAACAGTAGCTTTGTTACTGACTCAAGTAACCTTCTCTTCTGTCAAAAATACCTCTTCCTTTCCATTTTGCTTCCCAAAACCCTGTTCTTAGAACCAATCAGATGCTGCATGTGCAACTCTGTATACACCTTAGCTGCTTCATGTGTGTAGGTACACCTGTATACATATATATGCACACGTGGGCTTCTCCTGTATTTGGTTCTGACTTTAAGCAACTGTTTGAAAATGTAGATTCACATAATAATGTACTAAATGCATAAAACCAGTGTTCTAGACTGTCACCTTTAGCATATAGTTACCAAAATGCAAAATAATAAGCATTGTAGACACTTCACTACTTCTAGCTCTGACCCTATTACCACTGGGCAGTTTGTTTGGCCTGTGCTTCTCTGATTAGTTTCAATTGTTTCAAAACCTGGGAATTCACATAGCTTTAAAAATTTATAAGGCACTATCAGTGTACATGGTAGTCTACTGTTCTTATACCTTTCACACTGTTTAAGATGTTGTCACAGGTATGCTTATTCTTCTTATATTTACCTCCACAGCTGTATTTTCATTTAAATACTTATTCACAGCTGGATAATAAATGCAGTTTGATTTGTATCTAATTGTAGTAACCAGTTCTCGTTATTCATTAAAGTCATTGTCAGAATTCATTTATGATTGTGACTGTGAAGAGACTTAGGGTGACCGCAGAAATAAAATAATTAACTGCCTCACTTAAAAAAAGTCAATGGCCAGGGCATTAATTTGTAGTATTTCAGTAATTATTTACACTTCTGTATTCACATTTCTGCAATTCTATTACTTTCTGACTGATGGGATTTTGTCCTTGCTGTATTATAAGCTTTAATTATCTTACATATTTTTATGTTAAATGACTAATTTTGGTGAAATTAGGATGCCTGTCAGATTCAAAAATTGAATGTGTGTTCTCATTTGTTCCCAGAACTATGAAATAATTGTGGGCTAGGGTGGAAAAGCATTATGGGTACAAGCATGCAAATGAACTTGCCAAGTATCTGTATATCATAAAATGTTTTAAATCTATGGACATAAAAGTAGGATGAAGACACAGCTATTAAAAAGGCAGTCATTTTTGAGTGTGGCATAATTTAGACACTTAAAGTTATTGAAGTGTCATGAGTTTATTGCTCCTAATTTATTAATACAATCATTGGGGATTCACTTATGTCTCTTGCTCTGCCCCAAAACAGAGGCTAAAAATCTGCTTAAAATGCACAGGCTTTGCTTCAGCAGTAAAAAGCCTGAAATGTTTCTCAAAATAGAGACACAAAAAAGAACATGTTTAATGTGATCCTTGTCCTGTTTGTTTGCATTGGTGTGTTAAAGTAAGGCAGAGAGATCCAGTAAAGACCAAGAGAGTTTGGTTTGGAATTCAGTTTTTCAGTTGCCGTATGGGGAAAACAACCTATTGCTTTGGCCAATAACCAGGGCACATACACAAAAAGATAATTCTGAAGGACGGAAAGAAAAAAAAAAAAAGGAAAAAGTTTGACTTTTAATCCTTTCATGTGCTGAATTGGCTTTTCTTAGTTTGCAGGTTCTGTTACGTTTCTTGCCTACTCAGGAGCACTTTTGATGTGTTTAAGTATTGACAAAACAGTGCCAAGGTAGTATGAATGAAAGAGGCACCACAGAGAGCTGGAGACAAAAGAATCCACTTGATTGTAATATGTGCAGAATTTTGACAAACCACCTTGTATGGCACCTGAAATAATTATACACATGAAGAGATTTAGGTTTAGGTACTTTTTAAAATAAATTTTAAAAAAATTCTCACTTTTTGTTATCTTTTTTTCCCCTAATCAGGACAGAATTTTACCCTAAGGCAGTTAGGAGTTTGTGAACCAGCAACTCGTCGAGGACTGGCATTTTGTGCGGAAATGGGGCTCCCCCACAGAGGTTACTCTATCAGTGCAGGGTCAGATGCTGATACTGAAAATGAAGGAGTGATGTCTCCAGAGCATGCCATGAGACTTTGGGGCAGGGGGGTCAAATCAGGGCGCAGTTCCTGTCTCTCGAGCCGTTCCAACTCAGCCCTCACTCTGACTGATACCGAACATGAAAACAAGTCTGACAGTGAAAATGGTAAGTTCTCATGCATATGCCCATATGTAAATCAATGTTTTATTTGCTGTTTTGGTTGACACTCAAGAATTTAAAATCAGTAAAGGAATGGCCTTAAATTTTATTTTTGCTAACCCACTTTTCCCTTCTCCCTCCCCCCTCCCCAACAAAGTCAATATTCAGTATTAGTCCTAACTAGCGTAAGCTTTGGGTGCAGTGTTTTAGCTATTTGAAAGAGTTTAATCACAGAAAAGACTAGCTCTGTTTTATCTCAGGCCATGTCGCCTGTTACCCTTTTGGGAACAGCTAAGTAAGTGCTGGTAAAGTTGATCTCCAAGGCCAGCTTGCAATCAACGATTTCATTGTAAGCTCTTCTTCAAAACATCTTGGAGAAGTTGCAGAATCTTGGAATGGATGAATGAACACAAAGAATAGCTTATTAACAGGGCTCATGTGGTTCGAAAACAAATTTGATTGTGCTTTAAACTCATAGCTGCTGAGAGCAATTGGAATTGTGGTGAAGAGGGATATGTGGCCTTTGATGTACCTGGGGGACTGGATTACTGTGCAATTAAAATCTGCAAAAAAAACCAACACCCTAAACAGCAGCTTTGTAAAATGTGGGCTATGACCAATGTATATGAAGGCTTAGTTTTTGAATGAGCAGAGGTTTAATGCAGTTGGTTCATTTTTTAAAGCTTTTAAAAAATTTTTTTCTTCCACTTGAGGTACGAACAGAACCTAATGCGGTTTTAAATGCTAAATGCACAAATATTAGAAGACATTTTATCCTTAACTTCTTTTTACTTGCAGAAGATTGTCAGCTTTACTAGAATTAGAGTGATTGTTCTATTAACTTCGTGACTTTCTATATGACAAATTCAAAAGAGGAATAAGGAAAAATGAGTAAAAATAAAAATTAGAGATGGCTATTGCCTGCATGTCTACATGTCGTTTTATTAATTTATTAAACCTGTCTACTTAGCTGTACAAAAGTCAGAGCAAGTTTATTTTATCCTTTGGCAATAGCTGTAACACATTGTGGGAAAGAGCAATGTTTGTGTGTGTATGTATTTAAAAAAAAAAAAGGTTTTATTTTAAACGACAAGCAATAATATTTAGTTTTATCTATTTATTATTTTAGTTTTAGTTTGAGAAGACAAAACCAAAGCTTTATTTTGATATAATTCATAATTGTCTTTTCACTGGTGGCTGGTTCTAACTGAAGATGCCTATTCAAGACAGCTGTCTCAGATGGGATCCTCCTTTTTGTTGGACTTAAATGCTCCGTGTTCACAGGTGTCTTGTCTCGTGCTTGGAAAACGTGTTTTGAATTGGAGGTTGTTTTGAAAGAGGACAGGAGTACTTGCCTATCTCCTTTTGGCAGTGGAGTTTCTGTTGGATGACTCAATATTTCAGTTGCAAAGCAATCTAGAATAAATTTCTGAGCAGTCCTGTGATTTTTCCTTTTGGGAGGTCTATGCTAAAACATTCCCTTGAGTCTTTTCCTAAACCCCTAGGTTAATGATTTCGAAAATACATATTTATATATACACACACATGCATAATTTCATTAGAATCATATCTTTAAATTACCAGAGAGGTGACTTTTTTAGCAGTACAATAGGTTTGCTGTACTTTTTAATAAGCCTTACATTTGCAGGGGTTTTTTTTAAAAAAAATTCCTGATTACAGTGTGCCAAAACTTCCTCCATGAGCTTAAAGACAGTTTATTTTGTTCATGTGCGAGAAGAATGAGAATATGTTAGAAAAGACATTATTCTGCGTTGGTTAAATTTATGCAAGGAACGTCTGATGTTTGATATAACTTCAACAAAGAGCTTAGTCACTAAAAAGGGTTACAGTTGATTTATTTATTGATAGAGGGAGGCCAGCAGTCTGACTTAAGGAGGTACTGGGACTACTGTGAGGCTAATGAAATTTTGATGGCTTGAGAGTCCCATGGGGTAATGAAACATATAATTCAGACCATGACATGGATCTCTATTTCAGTGGAGATGATACAGAAGTGATGAAAAGCTTTATCTTCTTTGGTATTTTTCTCTGAATTTTTGTTTCCACTGAATATGGAAGATTTGGCTGAGAAATGTCTTATACATGTAGTTGGAACTCTGTGTGTTAAATGCTCACAGTAGAATAGAAAATATAATTTAAAGACAGGGAAGATGTAGCATCCTGGCAGGCACAGGTGCTCTAATCAAAGGACCACATTGCAGGTGTGAGTTTTGTTAATTTGTGGCCAGAAGTTAATAGCTGTGCCAGTATACTGTTAAAATGTGAAAAAATCTGATAAGACTTTGAAAACAAAGCTAAAGTTATGACAAGTCCTCCATACTACAATCCTGCTTTGTGTGTGTGACAGATTCCTGACTGGATTTTGATGGAGCTGTTTTACAGGTAAAAATATTTCTATGCAACGTTTACCTCTGTAACACAGATAAGACTCAACGGGTTATGATGAGCAAAACACAATACCAGATCGTACTTTCCTTACCTAAAAGCCTCAGTTCTTTAGCAATCCCACTGTTCACCCGGTAAAGCTATTCACTGTTTAAACAGTCCATTACCATATGCAGATGTGATTGGAGTTAATGGGACTATTTGTGATGAGGAGAACTGTGATTTATCCTACAGATAAACTACATGATTAACCATTTGTTGAATGTACTTGGGGTTTTCTTTCTTGCCACTGAGTCAAGAACAGTAGCTTAGGATCAAAACATGATTTCCTTTCCTTCCTTGTAACAATTGTGTATATTTGCTCTTCTGAAATAGATGTGGATTGCATATCCTCAGGAAGGTAAAATTCAAGGTTCTGTTTCATAATGAAAATGGATAAGTGGATATAGTTTGTTAAGGATATTAAGTTTTATTTGTTGAGGTCTCAATATTGTGTTTCTAAGACCTTACAAAAGCAACCTAAATTTGTGAGTAATATTAACAGGATTAGATGTTTCCTTAAATAACACTGCACATGCTTAGCTTCCAAAATGTTCGATATATTATTAGCATAACATGGATGCCAGCAAATTGATTTTTTTTTTCCTTCTCTTTTAGAAAGCATCAGAACTCTATGAAAAATAAGGTTTATGGGTGTATTCTCACATTAAAGTTTTAGGTTGCTGCTCAGTAAATCATTCTGAAGAGAAATATTTTTCTTTGAGCTCATTCAAGTTCTGTATAGGACTCTTGGCATCATATTCTGAGAGATTTGTCATGTCAGCCTCCCTGAAGTAGGACTTGCATCTGTTAATCTGGGCAACCTACCAGTGTCACATACAATATGATGTATCAATTGGACTACATTGAGCATGCATGTGCTTCTTCAGGCTTTCTTCTCTGTTCTCTTTTCAAGTTATTTCATAAATGGTGCTTTGAGAAATTTATGTTAGTAATTGTTCTAGGAGTAGTGGCTTTGCAATACAAGCAGCTCATCTTTTATATGCCTGCCAGTAACTTTATGATGTTAAGCTGTTGTAAGATTACTAAAGCTTGTCATTTAAAATTGATAAATATTCCAACAGAGTAATAGGTAGAAGTTGTAGTTAGGCTTCAAATGGTCCTTTTGCTTAAAGGGTCAATATATAGTATGGCAGAATCCACTACTTTATTTAAATTGTTTTTAAATCCATTAAACTGCAATACCTGATTTAATGAGACATCAGAAAGGTAATAAACAAAACATGAAATTTACTTGAGCAAGTTATTCCTGAAGTCCAGCTCCTTATTAAGTTAGTTATTTATTTGTTGTAAAGTTATAGATCCAGTTTTGTATGCGGTTTTTGTGATGGCCTGAAATTCAGGCTATGGCAGTCAGTGATTGACTGGGAAGTCACTCATTTAAGATTTAAGCAAGTCTTTCACCTTCTTTTCCTTTGGAAGCAGTATTGACAGTGCTGCTGAAAAACTGTTGAGCACTCAGGATAGATGCATGCCACATAGTTGACTGCACAGAGCCACAAAGACTAGTTGAGAGTACAGAAAATAGTTCTGATGGCACTAGCATGTGGGGTTTTATTTTCTTAGTTCGTCAGAGTTTTGCACTGGTGGGGGTTTGTTAGAAGACCAGAAGTGTTCAGGATGTAGCAAAATAAAAAGAAGAAAGGAAGAGAGGAGTAAGAAATCATGGGCTCAGGAAGCATTCTGAATTGGTTAGATAAGTAATTTGAAACTTGGACCCATTTTTCACAGATACGTAAAAGTAGAGATTGCTGGTAGAATGTTCACTGCTGAGGATTTCTTAGATGAGAAAGTACCACTGTCAGCTGTGTGAGCATCTGCTTGTTTCCTCTCCAACATCAGACAGATTCTGAAGATAGCATTCTTGTGAACCTAATACTCTCTTGTCCTTCCAGAATGGTGAATTCACTGGCATTCAGATCTCTGAAAACCAAGAAAACATTGGTAAGATTCTTGTCAAGACATTTTAAATCTGTTCTCTCTAACCCAGTACATCTATAACACATACTTGAACTTTGCATTCTTAAATAATGCACATCATTCAGGAAGTAGTATTAAACATTTTCACTTGTTTAACATCCTTCTTTATGCTAAGACAAAACTCACTGTAGATGAACTCAACTATTAAGTATAGCTGCTTGGAACCTGCTAGCCAAATGCTCAGCCTGCTGATCAAAGCCAGCCACATAGCTGATGAATTAATATTCATCTTACTTCCATACCACTATTTACAGCTTCTTCACTCTTTTCCACAGTATTCCATCTAGCAATTATCTACCCCTCATTAAGCATGCCACTATCTCTTAAATCCTGCTTTGCTGCCAAAGAAATTTCATAACCAGGAAATTAGTCTGTTTTATTGTTGACAGAAGTCAGCTCTGAAATATTATTTAATATCTAAACAGGAATACAAATTTTTCTTTGGTTATAGACACATAGAACAGAAATCCATTAGTAAAAGTAGTGATCCCTGTTTTTTCTGTAGTACTTTCACAAATTTTCAGTAGTTACACTAATTTTCAGATTTTGTAATATTATGATTGTTGTTCCATGAATATATTTCAATAAATCTTCTTTAGCATTCAGTGTTAATACAACTGAAAATCATGCTGAGAATTCCTTTGGCTAGTGGTAGCCAAAGAGGGAACAGCCGGGCTGACCTTTTTCCAGTAACTTTTTGGGATCTCCTGGATTTCAGAGATCCATTGAGTGTCACTGACCTTTCTGTTGAAAAATGCATGAGAATCCAAAGGGCCATCTTAATGCTGCTTTTGCGATGGGAGTCTGGTACAGAACATCAAACCAGAGGTTGAGGGCCTTTGGAAACACTCACCCAAATCTTCTGATGAGCAGGAACTGCAGGCTTAACAAGAGCTGGCAGCAGTAAAATTAGAACTGCAGTCTGTGAGGAAAAGCAAATCTAAGAAGAAAATTTCAGAGAATTCACTCTTAGCTGTTAAAACTTATCCTTCTAATGTTACAGAGTAGTGAAAGAGGAGTTTCAAGACCAGCTGTCATAGCTCAGGATTTCTCCAGAGATCTGAATTTCAAGAAAGAACCATGCAGAAAATGGAAGGAAAGTCAAATTTCTGAGGAGGAGCTTAAAGTGCTGCAGTTGGGAAGGTCCAGGCATGCAAATTAAATTGAGACATAATCAGCAAAAAAGTGAAGAGTTGTACAGAAACATGAATGCTAAGCAAAGGGAGAAGAGGGAGCTGATTTATTACTTAATAGTGAAGGAAGACTGGTAATACATTGCTGATATGTTTTCTTTAGTTGTTTTTGTTTCAGCATTTGCTAACTGAGTAACTTATCACAGAACTAATACTATTAAATAAAGGATTAGATGTTACTTAAATAAAGAAACTTTGTCCTGCATATACGGAGCATCTACAGCCTCTGGGCTTTTTATGACTCATGTCTGAGAAATCATTGATGAGATGGATATAGTTCTGGAAGGCAAAATCAAACACGACAGCTTCAGGAGCAAAGCTAAGGAAAAGGAAACTGCCTAATCAGTTAGACAGAAAACATCCTAGAAAAAAAAAGAAAAAAGTTTATGCTTTATAGCAATAAATAATAAATTAGTCTTGTCAAGCTGTAATGATTTTCTTCAATGATAGTGTAAGCCAATCCTTGATAAGGAAAAAGGAGCAGATGCTAACAATAATACGTATTTTGATATTAGTAGGGCTTCTGACACTGCCTCGCTACTGACATACTCATAAATAGAGACACAGGGTCTAGGTTCATTATTACAAGACAAATGTACAGCTTATTGGAAAAATCTTTAAATAGTGATTACTGGTATTTCATGAACTGACAAGCTGAATCAAATAATACTCCAACACAGTGTGACATGAGATGTTCTTAATGACTTGGGTAATGCAAATAGAACATTGTAACCTGGAAAAAGTCACATGCACTTTGTAAGACAGAGTGAAACCTGGAGAAATAATTCCACATAAAAAAGTGAGCTTCATTAAATACAAGTACAAAGATCTACGTTTAAGTGAGAATAATTAAATTTCCCAAATGTGAGAAAGGCAGGAGGCTGAATAACAGACCTTTATAAAATCATAAAATAATTCAGCTTAGAAGGGACCTTTTGAGGTCATGTAGTTTAACCATCTGCTTAGAGCTGGACTAACATTAATTTAGATAAGATTGCTCAAGGCCTTGTTCAGTTGAGTTTTGCAAATTTACAAGAAGAGAAATTCCACATTATCTCTGGGCAGCTGTTCTGGTGCTTAACCAACTTCATTGTCATTTTTTGGTTTTTTCACTCTTTATTGTTGACCACTGCATTGGGTAGTAGAAGATCAAAGTTAGATTTCCATCTTTTACCTTTTCCAGGCTCACCTGAGTTCCTCTTGAGTTGTGTGCTTCAGCACTTCAGTCATGGTGGTCAATCTCAGCTGAATTCATTTCAGTTTGTCAATGTTGTGTGAGTACTGGCAAGCCCCAAAGTGAATATTATACTCCAGATGTGGTCTTCAAATGCTGAATAAAAGAGACTAATTGCTTCTCAGGGTATGCTGGCTCCATTCTTCTGAATGCAACTGAGTATGTGGGTAGGCCTTATTGTTGAAAGGGCAGGCTGCTGAACTTGTCCATGTTGACTCCCCAGGTCTTTCATAACAAAGCTGCTTTCCAGTGTGCTCCCAGCTAGTGCTGCTAGATGAAGTTATTCTGCCTTTGGAATTCATGAGGGCTTTTTTCAGCCCGTTGAGATCCCTCTGAAAACAATCCCACCCTGCAGGATCACTCTCTTCAGCTTGGTGTCATCCACAAACTTGCTTGAGGGCACGTTCCATCCTGCTCATTCTCAATATGTTAAATGTAGTACAGACATAAAACAGTATTAGCCCCTGAGGAATGTCATTAATATGGCCAACAGTTTATTTTTGTACTACAAACCACTGTTCTTTCAGCCTTTTCATACAACCAGTTTTCCACAAACTGCACTTTGTAGCTCACCCATCCAGTTAATCTCTCTCCAGTTTAGCTACCCGCATACTATGGGAGACCACATTGAAAGCCTTGCTAAAGTCAAGAAAGCAATACATACCGCTCTCCTTTGCTGAGATAATTACCTGTTCATAGGAAGCAGTAACGTGTTTTGAGTGAGATTTGCCTTTGGTAAATGCATGTTAGCCATTCTCATTCCCTTTCTTTTCCAAGAGGTGTATCCAGGTATATAAAGGGTAACTCCAGCAGTATTTGTTCCATACTCTTCCCTGGGAGACTTGGGGTAAGGCAAACTGCCTCTGCTTCCCCATGTACTCCTTGCCCTTCTTGAACACAAAATGATCTTTATCTTCAAAGAAGTCATGAGGAACCTTCCTTCATTGCCATGATCTTTTAAGGAATCAGTGTGGCCTTTCAGTGGCATTGGTCAGCTTTGCCATCACCTATGGTTTCCTCCTGTGTGGTCCCCTGGACTCGTGTGTTTCCAGCTTATGCAAGTGGTGCCTAACAGCTCTCCTGTCCTCTGCCATGATAGGACTTCTCAACTGAGGTTGAGTTTTGGCTTCCTTATCCCCTCATCCTGTGTGTCAAGAAGACATTTCTGTATTCTGCCTGGGTAGCCGTCCCTGAAGGTCATAGTGGTTATCAACAGTGTTTTCTGTTGTGTATAAGTGTTCCTTTCATGACCTTGTAACATGTCTTTGTGTACAGTGCCACTGAAATAATCTTACTACTTCACTCAGTAGTACTTAGAAATACTGTCTCTCTGTGACTGGTTTTGGGACTACGTTTTGAGGAAAGTGCCAGCCAACTGGAGGCCTAGAGAAAGGTTAAGAGGAATAATCAGAAGTTTTAAACAAACAACACTAGAAAGAGATTGGAAGAATTCAGACTGCTGTGCCTGGTATGCTCTGTCTAGATATTGATGCTGTTACAAAGGCCATGTATGGCAAATAGGACGAGAAGCAAACAACACAAATAGCAAAAAGTATGAGTTAGCTCAAACTGTGGTGATTCCAGGATAGCTTGGTGAAAGAGATTGCTGAAGACCATGTGACTATTTCATTATCTAACATTTTTTCCAAAATATTTCTAAAATGTTGGCATAATTCTGTTTGGTCTTGATTTGTTGAAGAAGATGGACAAAGAGATTCTTTACTTCCTTTCTCGTTTTGTTTTCTGTGACTCAATAGTTCTATTCAAACCAAAAATTAATGAGCAGGAAGTGTACTGAAAAAATGAAGGCTATAAAAATATTGCTCTGCAATTTATTATAATATTAGTATCTTGGGCGTTTTCTAACTGGAAATGGTTAACTTTTCATAGGTATCCCCTTCCTATTTTAAGTTTGATACAAAAATGCTGCTTTTCAGTCCCCCTAAACAAAACATGTTTCTTTAGACGTGCTTGCGGAAGCAAATCTTGAACAAAACAGCTCTTTTTCATTTAAGTTGTGTTTTAATTATGAGGTTGCCACAAAAGGAGAGCATGCTTTGCACATATGTAAACTGATGATCTCTGCTGTTTTGATTTGGAATGTGGTTTTGATGTCCTTGAAAAATCACAGTGGTAGCAGTAAATTGTTTTAATTAATGAATTAGAGAGGAACAGATTTGCTGAATCAGGTTTATTGATGTAATTATCACTGGAATAAAAAGGAGAAAAAAGAAAATCTGTTAAAGATATGAGATTATTTGGTTTGTTGTCATTTGAAACCATGTTTCTCAGCTACCACTTCATTTCCTGTAGAGTTAGGATATGGGGGGAAAGTGGTGTACTTGCATATGTAAGACATACATTTCTATATTCATTATACAAAACCAAATTATAATAGTTGAGATGTGGTTTAAATAATACCTGTTCTGTATAAAGAATAGACTTCTTCTGTTGTTTTAAAAGTGTTTTCTAATTTTCATCTACTTTTAACTTGAAATAACGTTTTAATTGCATTTTCATGTATAATTAAATATTGTCATATTGAGAAATAATCTAATAATGATTTCAGTTTTCAAGTAAATACAGGCTGTGCTATTGCCAGAGTATCTGAAATAATTAGAAGTGACAGCCTTTGTATGCTGGTCAAATAATAGCTGAAGAAAATTTGTCAAGATAATGTTTGATTGTTTGGTTTTTTTTACAAAAAACTGGAAAGGCTTTTGGAAATGACTAGGAATACTACTTTGAAACTAACTCTTCTTTAAATCTGTGTAAAAACTTACTTTGTTTTCTGGATAAAAAGTTCTATTTCTTTGATGTGGATGAGAATTCAGTTTGAAATTGAGTTTCAAGTCAAATTTTAAAATTAATTCCTTCCACAAGTGGATTGAACTGGTCAGAACTTTTCTTTGGTCTCTATAGTGTGCTGCCTGATCTGTTGTCAAAATTTTAGTTTTTTTCTTGCTTTAATGTGGAAAGAAGATGACATTTAAAATCTCAGGAAAAGAAATGCTTTTTAGGAAGCTGTGGGTTTGACTTTTATTCCACTACCTCTCTCATTCCATATACCATTGTCTTCCTGAGTTATGTAGGGTTTGTGTTTAGTTACCTATAGTTTTCACTTGTATGTTGTAGAGAAGTGTGGTTTTGGCACACTGAAACTAAGGAAAACAATATTACTTTTTATCCCTTCACATTAGAAACCCTTTAGTGGAAGGGCCTTGAGACCCGCTGTGATCATGTGGGTTAGTGCAATTTTCTATATAATACATGAGAATTTGCAAAATACTTATCAATATTGTATTTAGATTTTTTCCTTAATTTCACAGTTGTGAACCCACAGTATTAAGTTAGGACAGATGAGGGGGAACAATATGAATTAATTATAGATTAAATTCTGAATATGCAAATAGTTACTAGGTGTATCTCTTCATCTTCTATAAGAGTGTCCAGAATAGATAACAGTTTTCTTAGGAGTTTGAAGGTTCTGTGCAGCTGCTGTGTCAGGGCTGTGCTGCTACTGACAGATCTCTCCCTGGGGTACTGTGGATGCTGACTAGGTATATCTGAAACAGAATGTGAATGTTTCCACTCCTGGTGCAGTAATCACAGCCTAGGAAAAAAAACCCAAATAATGGAAACTCTAGTCAGGCCATGACAGGGTAAAGACTGACAACAGGCTTATTTCTTTGTTTGACTACGTGAAGATTGCTTTTTGCAATTTGTGGTAAAATAGATGCATAAATGTTGTGTATAAGACTGTGTATGCATATATATGGCTATCCTTACAAGACCTTTTCTTGAATAGTTTTATTTTCATGGCTTATACATATAGTTTTCTTAGAGATTAAACATACAGGGTTGAAGATTGGTTTCTTCTTCAAATGACCTAGAATCTTGAAAGCATTTCCATTGCAAGTGTGTGTGCAGTCATGAGCATAAGAAGAGGAAATTTATTCCAGTGTTACGTGCTCTGCCACTGACCTACTGTATGCTGGAGAAAGAGATTAATTCCCCTCCCCCTCAGGCGCTGGGTTTCTCTAAATGTAATGCTTCTTTAAAATCTTTTATAGTTGCAAATAAAATGTCTTGTGTAATTGCTCATGACAAATGCTATGGAGTCTCAGTCTGCACCTGTGGCAGACAGGCTAAAGGATTTGGGTAGCTTTGTGTCTGTACAAAACACAAATTTGTTTTTGTAGTAAGTTTCACTAAACAAAACAGTATTGGTCACTTGCGCAGTTTGTAGAAAATAGCTGAAAAGTGAAGCCGAAGATCGATTTTGGCAAGAGTTATTTCTTGGGGAAAGTTTGAGTTGTCTTCTCTGCCTGTTGTTGAAGATGGATATTGAATGTATCAAAGTAGTTTATAATCTTTAAAGTTCTTTTGAATATTGAAAGTTTCCAAGTTATCTAGGTGAAAATGACTTTGAAAAGAATGGCCTCTAGCATCATGATTTGGTAAAATGGATAGTATCCAGTCTCCTTCCATGTAGGGTTAACCAGAATTGTTCCAGCTGCTAAGTTCTTCATTGCATGATTGCTGTATGTTCTATAAAGAGATACATTTAAAATTGTTTAAAAGCTTCACTCATTCCTTTAAGCACTTTAGCTGCAGAGAACATCTGACGTCTTTTTCATTAACTGTCTTTGCTGCTTGTTTGCTTTCAGTGGAGCTCTAGGAGATTGTTATATTGTTTTGAAAACTCAATATTACTGGGTCCTGGCTGCTTATGGCAATAGAGATGAGATTAGATGCTTCTGTTAACAGGCCCCAGACTTTAAATATATAGGGACTAGGCACCATCTGCTCTCAATTAAAGGTCCTGAGCTCTGAAATTAATTCCTTCCATTGGTCCATTAGACTCAATCTTTTGACCTGGAGCCATGATAAGGTTATATTAGCTTCTTGAGCCTTGGAAAAGTGAGGAGTTCATGCAGGGACAGTACTGGATATTCCTTTTAGTCCTTGTATCTGTGTAGTTAGAAGGCAGCAAGTAATGATTGTTTTTCCATTTTACAGGTAGAGTGAGACTTTTTAAAAAGCACCCTAGAGAGCTAGTGCTCATATCCTCATGAGTTGTAATAGGACTTGTGCTCCTGAATCATATAAACGCTACTGAAAATCTTTACCAGAAAAAAATCAAATTAATCTAAAGAACGTTGACTAAATTCACAGGAAAACTTGATATAGAAGTGGGTTAAGTCTAGAAGTCTGTTGTTCCCAGACTCACAGTTGCTCATTTTGCCTCAGCTGTTGTTCACTGATTCCATCTGCAGCTGCTAAATGGTGAGAGATCTTACCAGAAATCCTGGCCCTAAAATTGTTCTGCCAGTGCTTTTTGCTGAATTTATATCTGTCCCGTGGTGTGTAGATGTTGCGGAGAAAAAATGATTGGATGAACAAATTGGTTCACATTTTTGCGGTTGTTACTTCCTCCCCCATTCTCATTTCCTTTCTGTATTTAACTGAAAATTGGTTTGCTTCTGTCAGAATACAGCAGTGAACACTGTGGAGTGGGGAGAACCTATAGCCACAAGCTTTTTAGTTCCAAAGGAAAAGCTCCAAGATGCCAAATAACTGCTCTGGTTGTTTAAATTTAACAGCAGTTCCTCATACACATGAAAATGTATTTTAAAGGATCAGGATCTGATAGTTCCTCAGCAGATTTTATTTTAATTTACACAGTGTTAGTTATTTTCTGGAAGATGGTTTGCAGGAGTATTGGTTTTGAGACAGAAATCTCTCCAATGTCTAAGAGTATTTGTGTCTTACCTCAAAATGCAATTTCTTAGACTGTTTTGGGATCTGCTGCCCATTAGGCTATGAGTAGAAATAAGCAAGGAGAGAGTTCAAATGCCTGGTTTTATTCCTATCTAACAATCCCTGTGACATAAAAAAATGCCAGGAGTGTTTGATTTCGTACAGGGAGCAAAGTCAAAGTGACTGCCTTCTATAGCGTGGAAGGAATGACTTGTGACTGCTCCACCTAAGTGTTGCTTGTTAACAACCTGTCAGACAGAGGTTAAACTCAGGAATTCAGTTTTTTTTCTTAGTCTTTCTCAGGATTTACCTTAAGTTCACTGAACTCTCTGTCCAACTTAAAATTTTCTTAGTCACAGGGCAGCAAGGATACTTTCCACTCGTGGTGCTGCAGAGGTTTATACCTTCAAGGCTGACTGCAGTGTCATTTTCTTGTGCCATCTTGATGCTGCCAAAGCAGTTTTTATGTAGTTGTGTCATTCCTCTGTTGTGTTTTAGGTTGCCAGAAGATGGCTGTGCCTGCCAGCTAAGCCCTGTAAATACTGGCTGAAAAAGACTGAAATACTTTTTCATGTCCATGGGTAAAACCACTCTTCTTGCTCTTTCAGCAGTTACATTTCTTATTTTTAGCAAGGCCAACTCTCAAGCACCCAAGAACCTGCTGTCTTAAAAAATAGGTTTCACTAAACCCTAGGTGTAGTCATGTAACAGCTTTTTAATTGGGTTCATAAACAGGCAGGTAAAAATACTTCATCTGCTGCCTGCTATTAGGAGCTCCTTAAATTTAATAACTTGGAAGATATTTATTGTTTAACATTACCTAAACCAGAATAATTTTGTAGTCCCCATGCTAAGTGTTATTTGTCAGGTGTTTCTGTAACATGCATATGCATTTTGAAATTCAGGTTTAGTTGCTACAAATGCCCAGCTACATTTTTGAAAAAGATAAGCTAGAATTCTTATCTTTTTTTTTCTCCAAATGTTACATACCATATAAAGCTAACTAAGTGAACTTACCCGGAAAATGCTGGTGTCCACTTTGCATACATTAATAACATTCTCCTTATTCAGAGAGTCATCTTTGTACTTCTGGGACTCAGGGAATACATTTAAACAACTATAACAATATTGAAAATATGGTAACAGAGTCTGTGTACTCCTAGCAATTTGCTTTTAAACCCCCACAAATTCTTTTCCTTCTTGTTTTCTTACCAGTTCTTTGTTCTTTGCAGTATCAACTATATTGATTTTTATGAAAAAGTTAATCGGCTTACCTTTGTTCAGAGTGGATTTTTGTTCCTCTGATCAGCTCTACACAATTGAATTTTTCATCCTCTTTCTGAAGTATCTCAATGTTATGAAAAAAGCATTAAGAGAATTCTGATAAATTATTCCTACAAAAAAGAGTCTACTGCTATGCACTTTTATTGAGGCTGGAGAGTTAATTGAACTCAAAGATTTCAGTTTTGTTTCCAATGAGAAAGATTGCTTTGCTTCATACATATGAGAGACAGTATCTCTTGGGGAACTGAATTATATGGTTCTCTGATGATTCTGGTTGCCCCAGAACTCATAGCAGGAATTTGAAGTAACCGTTTAGGTGACATGGTTACTACTGATTATTTCAAAATCCAGTTTTCCTTCTTACTTAAAACATTTTAAAGCAGAGGTTGAATACAGTGTGTGAAAAGGTATGGAAAAAAAACCATTGCAGAGTCATATCCAAAAGAGAAATGTTTTCTGAATGTTTTTTGTCATACTCTGTGGTTCTACTTCTATGGTGCAATGTTATCCTCTCCAGAACTTACAAAAAAGCCAGACAATGTAATATCCTTTTATATTTTTCTAGTGCAAAATGTGTAATTATCCTGATTTCCCTTAAGAAACAAACAAACAAAAAACCCACAACAAAGAACCCAACCCCAAAAATCTCACAGCCTCTTCTTCCATTGTGGTCTTAATTTTTCCTTCTTAAATCAAGCCGGACGTAATCTTTTGAGTTGTTTTTCTGTCTGTATGACCTCAGGCTGTGCTCTCATCAGACTTCACAAGCTAACTGGACTTGAGTTTTGGATAGTCTGTGAAAATAATCAAAGAAAATATACCGTACTCCTGGACGTGGTGGTGATGGTTCATTATGTCCATTAAATTCAGCACTGAATCAGTGTGGAGTATTCTGCTGTGAGTTCAGGTTAGACTCAGTGTCCTGGTCACTTGTAATTACCAAAGTGCAACTGGTAGCTCGGCTAAACTCCAATCCTGGTGACTTTTGTTCTGTATGTTAATTTCTTCTGCAATTTACATGTGGACAGCCTTCAAAGTATTTGCTTTGAAGTCAGAGATTCTGCAGTAAAATCACAATTTGGTCACTAATTTGCTGTCTCTGCATTTGCACATTGCTTAATTTTTCTGATTTTGTTTTCATACTTAAAATGGGCATCATAACGCTTATTTTCTGTCAAACTTCCTAACTCTGCCTTTTTTACTTTTTTCTTTAAATAATTTGAAAATATTTGGTATCTTTATATGTGTGTGTGTACTTATGTATATATTTATATATATAAATACATTTGCAGTAACTTTGAAAAAGACCTAACTTATAAATTCGGAAGCATTTCTGAATCCTGCAAATAACCTCACTAAATTTTATCCATTTAAAAAAAAAGGTGATCATAGAATAGTTAGGGTTGGAAAGGACCTTAAGATCATCTAGTTCCAACCCCCCTGCCATAAGCAGGGACACCTCACACTAAACCATGTCACCCAAGGCTTCGTCCTTGAACACTGCCAGAAATGGAGCATTTACAGCCTCCCTGGGCAACCATTCCAGTGCCTCACCATTCTTACAGCAAAGAACTTCTTCCTTAAATCCAATCTAAACATAAATGCCTTTGTATAAGAAGTGTCATTTTAAGAAAAGGGAAGATCACCATACAAAGGACACATAAAGATTTATAGATCACTAATGAATATTTAAAGGTTACTTGCCAATAGGAAGAGAAGTGTTTGCTTTAAAAAATTACCACATCTAAACAGAACAGAAATAAATTACCTGAGTGCAAAGGCTATCATACAGTTTGTATGCTAAATTAGAAATGAACTGGAGGCTAAATTTCATGGGTGAAGAGCAGACAAGTTCTAGTTAGAGATGTTTTAAAAGTTAAAATCAGACTGTTGAAGATGATGTGTGGCATTCAGAGCAGGTATAGGGGCAGATAATAAAGTAAAGATGAATATACCAGAGGTCTTACTGGGAATATCAGAAGGATAGAAATTAGCGAGTAGCTAGAGTCAGCACATGGTACTTCTCCCAGGTGCTTAAAGCATTGTAAATAATTTCAATTTAAAATTTTTATTTTATTTTATTTTATTTTATTTTATTTTATTTTATTTGAGAGATTATATTGAAAGTCTGGGTAGAGTTTATTGTTGGTTTTTTTTTTTGTCCCAGATGATTGTTGATTATTACATATGAGCAATAAAAAATGTGACTGTGTGGGCTGGCTGTAATGAAACTGGGATTTTGTGTTCATTCATCACAAGATGTAACTCTTAAGTGCATCTGTTATCTATTTCAAGATCTTTTTTCTTACTGTTAGCTTTATGGATAATTGAGCTAATAAAGATTTTTCTTTGTAGAAAATCATCAGGAAAGAAGATACATAGGAGCTTCAGTGTGGTGTGTTTGTGGTGGGCTCAGACATGACAGAAGAATTGCAGAAAAATATGGTTTACCTCATACAGATTTAGTCACGCAAGCTTAAACATACAATTTCAGACAGTTGTCAGGGCCCCCGCTATTAAATTTGCATGGAAATTCATCTGTTATCTTATACACCTGTCTTATGATTTAGAGAATTGGCCTGTAAAGGTGCTTATCTGTCTCCAATTACAGAAAGCATAAATAGTAGCTCAGGTGAGGCACTTCCAAATGGCTGATAACATAAATCTCACCTTGCAAATGCAAAAAAATCTCTCTGCTTAGGTTAAAGCTTAGAAGAAGTCCTCAAAGGAGAGAGAAACATGCAGGTCCTGAAGACAGCTTCTGAAGGCTGGGTACAGACCTCAGCAGTTACCTGTAAAACTCCAGTCTCAGGCATTAGGCTGTCCCTCTTTCCTAGAAAAGGAGCCATAGATGACAAAAGGCTGCATGCAAAAAACCTGACCTCATCTAAACTCATATGCTGCTTATATATAATTACTGTGTACTTCAGAACCAACATAAGCAGTGAGCTGCTGACACAAGGGGAGGGAATGGAGGTAGGAATAAGCTTGAACATGTTTACATGTGTGACTGACTACAATTAGGGCAGAGCATAGAGACTTGTATTCATGTTCTCTGTGGAAACAGCAGAAGCTGTTTAAGGAAATACTTTCTCAGCTGTTTGCTTACTTGAGGTTACTGTTCCTGTAACTGTGCTGGTAGAAAGAAACATGTATGCGTCAGCAGCTCCCACTCACAGACCTACATCTTCATGCAAGACCACTTTCATTACCAGCATCAGCTAAGATGCTGGACCTGATGTTCATGTTCCCCACAGGGAGATGTGGGCATGAACCTAATTATTCTGACTCTGTCATGAGGCAGGAGGAAATGGTGGGCAGTGGAATGCTGCAAATTAATAGCCCAACATCCACCAGAGATGCTTTCTCAAAGCCCTAACTAAATTGGTGCAGATTTTGATTGTTCATCTCCTCTAACTCCTCTTCTGTCATTCATTTGCAAGTGCTGTAATCAGAGGTTTGCTTATGGTAGGGGACATCCTGCTAGAGCAAGCTATCAGTAACAATGGAGGTCTAAAGGCGTAAACAAGGATTAAATACTTGATTCCTGTTGACTTTTAATGTAATCCAGTGTTTAGTGTAACCAAGTGTTGCACTCTGCACCTTGCTAATGTTTCCCTGTGGACTTCGAAGTGCTGTTTTTCAATACACTTCTGAGATGTGTTTAGTCTTCTAGAAATTGCTGTGCTATTTTTGCATATTCAGATCTCTGTACTATTCCAGTTTGGAGAGGCCAACTGTTCCCTCTGTTTTCACATGAAGATAGAATGAATCAGTGTTACTTCCACCCATATTGCTGTTCCCCCAAATGCTTTCACAGATGTACTAGGAACATGGAGTTCTGTGGTCTATAACGGTATACCCCAGGCTGGGATGCCTTCAAAAACTACCATATAGGAACCATGCAATTATAAGTAACTTAAGGCTGGTAGGAGTTATCACATGTTTCACAAGGAAAGATCCCATGAGGGAGCTCAGGTGATAGCAAATCTCTAAAAGGAAAAAAATTCACAGAAGCCAATAGGCTTCAAATGATCTGATTTACATCCTTAGTGGAAGAAAGTTACTGTGTCCCCAAGACTGGACAGCTCAGTACTTACTAGATGACAATAAGAAAACTACTGATTGTCATATCATCTCTTTTGTTGGGTACATTTCAGCTTACTCTCAGGACGGCTGGTACACCTCCATGTATTCTTTTCTCTTCAGAAATATGCTACAAATCTAACATATACTCCCAAGTATAAGGAGACTGCTGATTTCATATCCATCCTGCTGTGAGAATGAGTTCACATCACAGCATCACTGTGCTGCACTTGTACTAGCTCAGCACAGGTATCAGTGTGAGCTCAGAATGAAACAACTAATTAAATCTATATTCCTGATGAGGGAAAAGGTGAGGGAAGATTAAAGATAACAAAATACAGTGGCCTGGTGATGAAGAAAGGAAGGAGAGAAAGGTCTTCAGCTGATAGACCTTAACATCTGCAAGCCTGGGAATTATTTTTTCTTGACACTGTAATAGCAATAACATCAATAACTGTTAAGAATAAAGTGAAAAGTAACAGTTAAGAATAAAATGAAGGACATGTAAGCCTTCAGTATCTGTGAGACACTTAGGCTCCACCAGCTGTGCTGGCTTTCTTCCTACATCTGGGCTCTAAAATGGGTAACAAGAAAACTCTGAGAGAACTATTTTAAGAACTCTGGCACCAAGCAGAGTGGGGAAAAAAAAAAAAAAAAAAAACCCAAGAAAAAAGGCCTCAACCCTCCACTTTACTGAAATCAGTCTGTTGAAAGCATTTCTGTTTGGCTGCCACAGTTCGCCAAGCAGCCTAATGTGCCAGCTATTAGTACCCAGCAGAGAGCATGTTTGCAGCTATTCAGCAAAACTATCACATGTCCCCAGCCAAGGGAAGAGAGATCAGCTGCCGAACACTGAAGCTGATGAAAAGCAGAGCTATTAAAGCAAGCAATAAAAAAAAAAAAAAAAGCCCCGAAAAAAACCCAACCCCACAACCCAGAATGGAGACTGATTTTTATTATTATTTTTTTAACCTAATGGATGACATTTATAACTGGAAAGTATGAGTCAGAGAGTGCTGTGCCAGCACAGGGTCTTTATGATGTTTTCATCTTGCTTGTTCTTCTTCCTTGTCCGGGACCATTCTGTCTTGTTGATTTGAAAGTTTTAGGCTTATTGCAGTGCTTAGGAGATGGGTGGACATGCATGTTTTTGTGTACATGTAATGAGTGACCACAGCACAGTGAACTGGAAATAAACTACTCAGAAAAATTCCAGTGAGTGGTGAGAATACTCTACAGTGCTGGGACTTCTTGGATGAATTATTGCTGCCAAAGTGTTATTGCTGCCAAATGTGGCAGTGACGGGAGTGTGGGAGGCAACCACCCACTTGCTAGTGAGGACAAAATGGACACAAGCTCCATCTCCTCAACCACTAATCTCATCCAAAAAGCTTTAAAAACAGAGAACTGTTTGTCCTTTTTTAGCACACGAACAAATAGGATCCATTTGCCACAGAGCTTCTCTGTAATACTGTATCTCTAGCATGTAACCAAGAAACAAGATTATTACTTGATGACATTAGAATCTGGTTACCTCAGAAATAACACATCCGATTTCAGATTCTGGTTCCAGAAAGTTCTCTTTACATTGCAAGATCAGCCTGGCAGCATTTCCTAGGGAGAATAAATATATTGAGGAACCCCTGGTATAGAAGAGTCCTGTCCTGACATAGAGCCAACATTGTTTTACAGCAGCTTCTCCTACCCTGCAACACCCTGTCACAGGATTCATGTTGGGACAAGCAAGCTCCTGCTCACAGAGTAATCCCCAAGATCCACACAAGGCAATACCCCATGGCAATGCCTGTTTGGGCTGGCACAGAGGCTTGGATCTCCCCGTGGCTTCTCGAGGACACAGGGAGGTGTGAGGCACCCACAGTGCTTTTGGTTCCCTTTTCCCACAGCTGATATGGGTCATGCTCAGCGCAGCTGAAAATCGAGCCCTCAGGCGGGGAGCTGTAATGAATTCACTAGATTAGGCAGTGAAAGCCAATGTGAACAAAACAACCAGCTGGCTCAAGAATATTCTGTGCTAGCATAAAAATCCTACAGGATGATGGGAAATAAGCTTCAAAACTGCCCCCTTTCATTCCTCTGAAAAGCAAGACCATCTTTGCTTTTATACACACCGTTACAGCCTACATATAGCTCTGAAACCGAAAAGAAATAAAGGTATTTACATCCTCTATGTACTGTTATGTTACAGGTATTAACAGCTGTAGACTGTGCTCTCATGTAAGAATGTGATGCACCTTGGTAAAAGACTGTGCATGGAGGAAATCTGTCTGAAGCTCTGGGGTGTCACTTTTTTTCTTTACTTTTTTATAATGGTTATTGGAATCCAACCCAGTTATTCACCTTATTGTGGATATTTTTTAATTCTGGACAATTAAAACCTTCACAAGTATTTATAATCATTAGTTCTAAAGAATTGAAAAAGTAAAATACCATGCATAGGGTAGCAGATTTCCAGAATCAGAAACTGAAAAAGTGTTTTATTTTTGTTACTGGAAGTGGAACTATAATTCCAACGTAGACTAGTGTGAGAGCAGACTCATTTATTATTTTTGCCTTTGTCCTACGTATAGGGTTGTTTTAAAACCCTATGCTTTAAAACGTTGTTTTTTCCTTTAGCTGAGAGATGCCTTTTCATATGTGAGCCAATCCACCCACACTTTTCCTGTGATTATCCTCAAGAAATGGGAATAGCCAAAAACT
>JBCJKH010041569.1:7275-26626 GCA_039877255.1 Loriculus beryllinus | reverse complement strand
ACCACACAGCTTGGTGTCATCACAAACTTGCTGAGGGCGCACTCAATCCCACTGTCCATGGCAGCGACAAAGATGTAGAACAAGACCGGTCCCAACACCGACCCCTGAGGGACACCACTCATTGCATGCAATTAATTTGACCACCAATGAAATGAATACATTTACCACATATAGTTAGAGCTTCAAATATTCTTAATATGCAGCAGCTTTAGGACTGAAATTCTAACCAGTGCTCTCACTGAGAATAAATTACACAAAATTGCCAGTATCGTATGCCTAAGAATTGGTGTCTCAAAAATCATCACATCTTCAGGAATTTAAGGCAAATTTGCCAATGAGTATAGCAAGGCGTGATAATCATCTTACTATTTCCACTGTGGAAATAATGTACAACATATGTTTCAAAAAGACTGCTTTTTGAAAACAAGAAGTCTCTTTCTTTCCATATATTACCAAGTCTAACAGAGGCACATTTTTATTTGGGCTAAATCATGCCTTGTGGGACATGCTTATGAGGTAGAAAAGAGGACATGCAACTGGCATTTGAGACATATTGCCAGTGCAAAGCTGCCAAAAGCACACAGCAGGGAGCATGTTTTGGCTATCATGAGCAGAATAAGCATGCACTCCTTAACCACTGCCAGCTGGCATTTGTTTCCAAATACAGAACGCTCACTAGGCAGTTTGGAGACTGGACATACTCCCAACCTTAAACTACGCTCCCATAAAAATGTGCTGCTGAGATACCTCATTAACCATGCATGTCTCCTAGCTTACTTCAAATGAGAAAGACTGAATGACACAAAAATCATACATTTCTCCTTATGTACTTTATGTACAAAAAAGTATTTAAAATATATCCTAACATACTTTAGTGCTTACAGCAAGAGGGAGACTTTAAGAATATTGGAAGAAGCTTCTGCCAACATCTCACAAAGCAGAAACATTCTCACTACTCCATTATACACAGATAGAAAAAGTGAAATTCAGAGACAGAGTATCAAGAAAGCACAGCGATGAACAGCAAGTGTGGCTGGCACTGTGATTATGAACTACACCATCATGTTTAATACAACCTCTAGCAATCCTCACAACAGACGCTCCTTGCTTTATGTGCCGGGGCAGATTTGCGGGTAGAAGATTAATGTCCCCCTCCATCTGCTAATGACTATATAGGTCCCCTGGGCTTTGCACCAAGGGTACTTTGCCCTTAGGATGAAACAAGAAATGCGAATTTGTGTTCATTTCTACATATGCCTACTATTTTCAGCAACACTCCCAATTGCTAAATGTATATTATTTCCACTTTATCTACCAAAACCATATTTTGTCACGGCAGTTCAGCTGTGATTCCAATTAGATTTTCAAAGACATCAGTTAAAAGGAGAACAAACCAACAGGGGGGCACTTTTCACTTTTAAAGTGCTTACCTGACACAGCCTGCATTGGTATTTTCCCTGCAAGCACTCTATTCATTAACTCTTCATTACATTTTCAAAGTGACTTCACTCTTTTGGATTTCCCTTTCTCTACCACTGATAGCCTGCTGCCATGGATGAAGCAACTTTGAAGGAAGAAATGTACCAGAGACTGCCATGCAAAAGAAAGGGCACTAATTAAAGCCTTCATTTCCTTCACAGGATTCTGTGAGTGGATTTTAACTTACCCCTGTAACTGTACCTTTCCTCCTGAGAGCTGGAGGCAAATCAGAAGGAGCTTGACACCAGTGTAGTCTTCGTGAATCAAAGCCAGTTTGATATCCTGGAAGAATTAGGGAAACAAGCAGTTATGAAGTGAAGTTTGAAGGAATAAGGCAAACATCCTCATCATCAGAACAATAATAGGGCAAAAATCAGGGAAGATTTTAATGCTCTCTCCAATATCTACAAATGAGAAACCAAAACCAGAGTGTTGCTCCACTGTAAATCTCTGAATACAGGTGTCTCAGATTCATGACATGCTTCCTTTCTTCCTCTTTCCACTGAACACCCCTATCAATTGTAACACTGACCCTCTCCCTAGTTCCAGCTCAAGGACCAAGTAGGTGTCCTTGCCAAAATCCCAAGGGAATTTCATGGCCAGTCAACTGGTTTTGCACTAACACCAAGCAGGCACAATTAACTTCCCCCAGTTTGCTCAACGTAAGTTTGGAAAAAGTTAAAATCTGAAATACCTCTGCAGCAGAACCATGAATACAAGAAAATTCTATCCTCTTTTTTAAAAAAGAGAAATGTGATTTCAGTAAGGTGACTGTTACCAATCCTTTTGATCCAACTAGACGCTTTTTCTGCCAACCCACTCCTGCCCAACAAGAAAAGCAGGACAAAAGAGAAAGCAGTCAGAGGAAAAGAAAGAAAAAAGGAATTGCTCTGTACTGCCCTTTTTCATCTTCAGCAGATAATTGCCTGGTCTCAAATAGACTCTACCAGTGTACAAAAACTGCAGCCACAATAGACAATTTGTTTTTCTCTCTCACATCAGCAGTGCTATGAAACAATGAGTATTGAACTAACAAAGTGCTTTGCCTGTCCAGCCTTAGTACTCATAATACTACTTTGAACACACTTCGCTACTGGCTTTCCAAATCAGGCTATACTCTAAACCAAAGATACACATTTAACATTAGTGAAATTAGTTGCAAAACCCAACCAAAACCACAAGCCTGATTATGTGTAAAAGAAGCAGATCTACCAACGAAGCTCTTGCTATATCACAACTTTGTTAGAACCACCAGAGCTGCTCCCAGATTTCTGATCTGAATCTAGTGAAACTTGGCCTTTTTCATACACTTCCTCAACAATGCAAGCATTTCAGCTCTCATTTAAAAATTAAAGAAATCACCTTTCCTTTTAATGTGCACAATGCTTGAAAACACATCCTGAGTATTACTTACAAACCCAGAGCAGCTAAAAGGGATTCAAATTTGCTAATATCCCCGGATTATTAAGTTACTCTCAGGTCCTTCTGGAAGCCTGACTTAGAACTGAAAAGCTTGACTCTCAACACTAAAATAAAATAAACTAAACTAAAATAAAATATTAAATATATTAAAAACAAAAGCAGGATTCAAGGAAGGTAACTGCTACAGCTGCAGTTTCCCTTCCCTGTTGTGAGTATGAGATAGTGTATCTCCTGCCCAATACCCTTTTGAGCAACAAACAGCCTGCTCTCCCTGATGTGCTTCCTCAATCCCCATCCTGTGGCCTGTCCAGGTAGTTAGCCTCTGGAGAGAAAAGCCACTGAAGCCTATGCATCCTACAGGACACCGACAGCAATCATGCAAGCTTTTATAGAAGCCCATTGTACTTCAGCACAAAGGCCACACTCAATCTGGTCCACAGAGAAAATACAGCAGCCTAGATGGATAGTATCTACATACACCGTTGATGATTACATATATATATATGTCTCAAACAGTCTTTCTTGAAAAGCTGAACAAGAATCTTAACTCTTAAAACTGAATCACAGCTAGCATATTTAACTCAAGTACTGTTAAAAGGTGTTTTTAACATTTTTTGGGGGAGCAGGGATGTTACTGTGGATACATTTCTTCCTCTTTCTCCCACAAGTAAGCATGTCTGCACACTGATATGCTGGATAACAAACAAACTCAGTCTTCGCTACTGAATTTTCCAATTTGAACATACAGACATCAATACATAAAGTCTATGTTACTTCAGTGAGATACTGCCTGAATGACTAATGCTGGTGGAATTACAATTCATGTAGCCTAGATTATTTGATAATCACCAATTCAAAGAAAAACTAAAGTCTCAAGGGGACTTATGGTGATGTCATTATGACCTCACACAAATGTCAAAGACAAGTAGTACTGATATTTTGCCTTGGCACAAAGTTAGCTCAGGGAAATATGTAACAACTCCGAGAAAAACAGTACATCTTATATTCAAGCTGTATATTACGAAACACAAATGCTCAAGCACGATGCCACAACTAACAATGGTGAGTCACTCCATCAACAAAGAGTGCTCTTGTCACATCAGGCCCAAAGGACGTCAACAATCAATCTTACAGAGCTCCATTAGTCACTCTATCAAAAGGGAGTTTTATTATACCAAACTGTAACAGCCATTTCAAATTTACTATGCGTTACACACCTTCCCAGGCTTGCGAGGAACTCACCTATGCTAACCACAGCCAAGTCCAGCAAAGACTACCACTTGACATGCCTTACATTTATTTGTCAGAGCTACTGTCAACAGCAAAACTGCGACTAGTTAGGGCAACAGCACAGTGCAGAAGTACTTTGCCCCACAGAAAGTGTAAACTTGTTCACTTTGCACATCCTCTTTACAAAATCATTTTTGTTGTAAATTATGTTGACTATGAGTACTATACAAAGGGCTCCTCTGATCCCGCAATGCATAGCTGTTCCTTTCTAAGAATATAATTAAAACAACTATTTAGTGTAACTCTTGTGATACTTATTTTCCTCTGTGGGAAACCTTCTTACAGAATCAGACTAATTTAGGCTGAAAAGGACCTCTAGAGGCCATATTCTCCAACTCCCACCCAAGGCAGTGATGATTTCAAAGTTAGATCTTGTTCAGTTTTGTACAGCCAATTTTTTAAACCTCCAAGGGCAAATCCTGCAATATCAATGACCCCAGGTCAGAGCTCAACCATTTTCACTGTTAATTTGTTTCATTATGCACAGTTAGAATTTCCCAATTTCCATGTGTGACAACTGCACCTCGACCTTTCACTGTGCACCCCAGAGAAGAGTATCTCTCTCTGTTCCATAACATCCCATCAGGAAATGGAAAGCAGTAACTCATTTTCTAATCTCCGGTCTGGCTAAACCCAGATCACTCAGCATCCTCTTGTATACCACATGCTCCAGCCCCAGCCACCTAAGCATCCCTCCCCTGGGCTCTCTCCAGTTTGTCTCTACCTTTCTTGCACTGGAGACCAAAGAATGGACACAGTGTTGTTATTCCAGGACAACCTTGTCAAAAGCAATAGTCCTATTCCACAAGCAGGCAGGCACACTCTTGCTAATACAGCTCAGCATGCCATTAGCCTCCCTCACTGCAAGAGAACACTGCTGACTCCGATTCAATGCTGCTTTTTAATCACTATATATTTTTATTCCTACAATTCTGCTACTGTAAGAATAAAGGTAGAAAAAGAAGAAAGCAAGTGATTTGCTTGGTCACCAAATACCCCTTGGGCAATACTACAATATAAGCAAGAAACTAACATTGTAGCTAATACTGTTGGTGAAAACTTACAAAGGAAAGAAGTGGGGCATGATTTTACAGCCATGAAGGTCAACACAAATTTTACATTAGAAAGGACAGCAATATCCCACATCTGAAGCAGTGAACTTGCAAACCGGTACAGTAAGCATGAAAAGTTTCTGTCTCTTTTTCTGCTGAATTTTTAAAGGGAAATATTTTAGGTAACATCTACTGATGACTGAAACAAAGCGGCTGCTCCACGTTAAAACTCTTTAAAACACTTACGAAAATGCAATAAAGTCTTTCACATATTTCACCTTGATCATGCAGTATTGCTTTACAGTCCCCTGTCATACTGGGCACCATCAACTACCTTACATTCTGCTCTCAAAGCAAGTTCTTCTGAGGACAACTTCAGAAGAGCAGCACAAAGGATTTGACAAGTAAATGCAATGCTTCATGAGCAGCATCTCAGATCACCTAAACACAGATCACTCTGGAACAGCTTTTTTGTTTTGGTTTTTTTTTTCCTTTACAGTGAGCAAACAAAGAAATATCTACATTTAAAGAAAATTAAATGTGGTTTAGAATGCAGCTATACAACTTTCTGCAGCTGAACCCAAGAAAAATAAAATACACATGATCTGTAACTTCCTTTGACTTCTTTGAACTTGAGATTGAAAGCTATAAACAGCAGGATTTTCTTATTAGTTACTTCTAAAATTCCTGAATAGCATCTAACACTAAAATATTTCAATGTGCCAATAACATGGGCTAAAATACCCTCCTGAAGAAAAACCATTTCTAATCATTACTTTGAGATAGCATGTACTACATTACTTTGATGTAATGAGTAGTACTTGCTACTCACCAGCACTAATTCCAAAGCATTCACAGAGAATCTAGGCATAGGTCAAAACAGATACAAGAGGAAGGAGATGTGTGAGAAGGAAGATGCGTTACTTAGACTGATCTAATGAGAGCAATCTTGTTTGCCTGGCAGTGTAAAGCATGCCCTCACAGGAGGTGAATCAGGTTTCATTCAGAGACCCAAGGAAGGCAGCTTTCCATACACCTTTGTAGGATGCTGACCATATGTGAGAATGGGTTTAATAAAGATCCTATTTATCATTTATTTAAAGCTTGTCTTTTATTACTTCGCTACATATTGCTGCTGCCTGAAGCAGGTTTTTCATACTTACCTAGGAGCTTAAACCTCCAGAATCACAACTATCAAGCACTCCAACAACAACCAGCAGCCTTGGACCTTAAGATTATGCAAGTTCAAAACCTGCCCCCATAGCTGCTGCAGAATACACACAATACACAGAATACACACAATACACACAAGAGCATAAAATATGCTTTAACATTGAAAAATGGACATGGAAATACTTATACACACAGATACACTCGTTGCATACTGTAAGCAGAATTCTGCATATTACAGACATATCCAAAGTAAATAATCCTTCAGCAATTTAATAACAGTGACAGACATCAGGTATCTGTAATATTCTGTATCCAAGACAGAAAAGCCATGGCAAACACACCAGAGCTGTGGCATGGTGGTAGTGTTAATGCTGTCTACCTAAACACCCCATGCCAGCCTACTAAAAAGTGCGAGACACGAGGTAGCACTGCACCAGAAGTAAAAGGGAAATCAGTGCCTCTCTGAAGAGAGATCCCTCTGCCTAAACACACACATCAGCACAGGATTTAACTCAGGTCTGAAGTTCTACACACAACATGGAAAGGTTTTGCCACCGCTTGTCTAATAAGGACAAAATTCACTCTATGTGCAAAGTTTTCTTAACAGCTCCAAGACTGATACTTTTACTTCTTCAGGTTTGGGGTTTTGCTTATGTCTTTGTCCTATCCTCTCTGTTTAGCTTAGAGAGGACCTCCAGAGTGCTATGCTAATTAGCACAGCTGGCACTCTATATTAAAAACAAAAATAGCCAAAAAAACCCCAACCTAGTGAAAAGGAAAACTGAATGAGCTCAAGTGCATTTCACCATTCAATTACTATTGGCATGTTTCAATTGTATCTAAATAATTTTAATTCTGACCTGACTAGCAGACTTGCCATAACTGCTAAAAAACAAAGTCATAAAAGTTAGGCATGTGATATGATAGGGTCTACTGTCCTACACACTTGCTATAAAGCACTACAAAAATGTATATGGCTGTAATCAAAGCTGACAATAATACGCTCACTCTGTCAGGACAAAAGAAAGGTGAACAATACAGAAAATTTAGGCTGCTGTAGAAAATAAATCCAAAATCTCCAAAGTATTACTTCAACAAACTACATAAATATTTAATAAAATGAAGTTCTTTCTGCTTTCAATAACAAGAGTAGCTCCTACAAAAAAAAAAAAAAAAAAAAGTAGAATAGAAATTTACCTATATGGAATACAAAATCTCTACACTTCCCTGTATTTCATTTGGCTTTTTCCCAGTGGGCCTAATTCTGGGGTTTTATGTCTGTACTTCCTACATGTTCAGCATTTTCCAATCTATATACCTTGAATACAAACTAAACTATAGATTTCAGAGTTAAATGACTTTTCAACTCTTAAAGATTTCCCAGTATTGCAGCAAATGGAGTACTGCACATTACTTTGAAGGAGGGAAACACAATTTAACTGACATTTCATCAGTATCTTGGGACTCAAAGATTGTGTCCTATAATACTGAATATTTAATTAGAACACAACCTACAAAGAGGCAAAATTTGACACAATTTTTTCCCCAAAGTCTTTCCTAAGTTTTAAGAGTAGTTCGCACTTAAAATATGCATTTTAATACTCTGTTATGATAATTAAGGAATTTCAATAGCTACTGTCTCCCCTTAATATATAAACAAGGAGAGATTCAATGATACCAAAAGAGAACATACTCCATGCCAATAACTTACAGAGTTCAATGCTACAAGATATTATGGAAACTACAAGTTATTAAACAGGCAAGAATGTACATTAAAACCTCATGCATAAACTAACTGCTAGCTGAGAAGGGTTAGATGAAAATTCCACTGTGACACAAAGCACACCATAACTGCTCACAGCAGTTGGATGACACCAGACCAGCTCTGTACAGCATCCCACCAAGGAGTGGCTACTTTTTAAGTCATTGCTAGTAACACATACTTGGGGAACTACATCCTAGGGTGCAAAACAGTAGAAAATCAGAACTTTGGCTTAAAATACTGGTGTTTCATACAGCAGTTGGCACAGATGTGGTTGAACCTGACCACAACTCTGATTTTACACATGTAGATCTACAGAATTCACAGGGACTTTATTCATACTACATACCTCTCCCACAATATCCAAATGGACAGAACTGTGAAAGTGGATGATCCCTTTCAGACACATCTGACTCACACTCCTGCTATACACACCTGTGGGCATCTCATAACTAGGAATTTGCTAGAATAACTCATTTCATTCTAGAAAAACATGGATATGTGAGAATACTGAGCCTTCTACACGTTGCCCACACTAGAGACCCATTAGCCCTGAAACAAGCTACTATCAATAGATCACTTTTACTACAGATACAGACAAAACTACTTTAGCAGAAAACCAAAAAGGCATCATGGTGAAGCACTCCTTCATGGTGTCACTCCTTCTACCTGGAGAAAACCTGATTTTTGAGTATAAACATACTGCTACTGGGATGACTTAGCCTGAAAAGGGAAGTGGAGCCCCCAGCTCTGCAAGAAAGTCCAGAAGAGAATCAGACAAGATGTAAAGTGCAACTGACCATCTGCTTTGGAGCCAGCCTGCACATACTTAGTCATAGAATAACAAAAACCCACACTGAGGGAGATCCTGTACTGGTAACCACTCCGATTTACTAACACTGTCACACTACTATAGAAGGACAAATACTCAAAATGTATTTCTCTGGAAGCTTACCCATATAAAAAGCTGAGGACCAACCTTCTCTGATTATTCAATCAGGTTCAGACAGACCCTGACACACCAAGCCCAGGGCTTGGTTAATATTTTAAACCAAAAACTGCGTTTCCTGGTAAAAACCGAAGCACACACCAGCTCTCAATCTCTTATTTCAAGAGCTATGTTATTTTCAGTTTTGCTTCCAACTCTTCCCAAATGACATAACCAGAACCGAAAACTTGTGATGTCCACGTAGCAACTTTCACCACACACAACTGGTCTAAGTTTACATTGTCACCACTTTACCCTAAATCAGCTTCTCCCACACAGCACAGGCTCTTGCACTAGGAATTCAGTTCCTTCATTTAATCATAACATCATCTGTAATTAACCTATGCTTGCTAAACTTTCTCATGAGAACTCTTCCAAGAGTAAGAGCTGAAGAACAGTCTCAGTCAATTTCCTCTCTTCGGGCTGTTGCTGTGCTGTCCTGACTGGCATTCTTTGGATACAGCAAAGTCCTTGGGCAGTAATACTTTGTGTTGCTACATTAACTATTTTGCTTTCAGAAGCCATGTTATTATTACCTATCCCTCTTCAAAGCACTAAGTTAGACCGCATTTATCGCCAATGATTAAGCCCTTCATATTGTGTTACACATAGCTCGCTAAAACGCTATTAAGCACGTCTCACCCAAAGGCAAAACATCAACGCTATCAAACCCAGCACAATTCTGCCACAGATTCAAATGACCAAACTGCCATTCTCAATGCAGACAACCGCGTACAGACAGAAAACATCAGAACTGCATAAACAGCATTCACATTACCTCCTTCTATCGGCGCCTGCAACACGCAAGGCACACCGCTGAGCCCTCACATCGCGTTTGCTAACGATGCATCCCTGCTTGGCGGGCAGCAGCAGGGCTCCCGCAGATCCTCACACAGCCCGCACCGTTCCCACAGCGGGAATCCCTGCTCCAGCCCCGAGCTCCCAGCACCGTCCCACAGCAACACACGAAGGTACGGCGGCTGCCAAAGAGGATTTCGCCCCTCGAAGGAGCAGAAGGGCCACCCTGCACTGCACGCCTTCCCGGACATGTACCGAGTTAAGTAAGTAACTGTCCTACACGCACGGGGATGAAGTAAGTAGCCAGCTAAAAGAAACCCAGTGCACACCGTGGCTCTCACTGCGCTGGAATCTCATTCACCAAAGCGCACCCCGGGCTGGGATCGTGCTTTCATCCTCTGAATCACTTTTTACAGCAAGCGCTGCCAAGACCCATTAGCTTGTTTTAATGCAACTGGGTAACCATCAGGTATTTTTGCTCGTTTCCCGCTAGGATAACTACTCATTGATGCAAACGACGATAAACAGGACAGCGAACGGTAGCTCAGCGGCAGCCGCAGCAGTTATTCTACCCCGGTTGGGGGCTGTCAGGGTCCCGAGCACAGTTCAGCGCTTCCTAAGCACGCTATATCGAATCGCTCCCTCACGACGTGTCGGGCGCGCTTTTGTCTGGGAAGCAGAAGGAATAAGGCGCGCAGGCACTAACGCGAAGCAGCTAACGGGCTCAACACGGAGATAACCACGGCGCCGCCGACCCGACCGAACCCCGCATAGGTAGAGCCAGAGACGCGCGGGAGGGGCTGACCGAACGGACAGCCGGCCCCACACTCCACTCCCCGCCTCCCCCTTTACCGGCCGGCC
This sequence comes from Loriculus beryllinus, assembly GCA_039877255.1. Taxonomy (NCBI): domain Eukaryota; kingdom Metazoa; phylum Chordata; class Aves; order Psittaciformes; family Psittacidae; genus Loriculus; species Loriculus beryllinus. The sequence continues at coordinate 15,801 of JBCJKH010041569.1, read as the reverse complement.
CCGCTTTACCTCCGCAGCCTCCCGCCACCGCCCCGTCAGTGCTGCCGGCAACGGCGGCGGCAACCCCGGACACCCCCCCCGCCCCGCCCCGCCCAGGCCCGCCCCGCCCCCTGGCGGGGCCGCCGGGGGCTCGCGCGCCCCCTTCCCGCCCTCGCTGAGGGGAGCTGTGCCCGCCATTTTCACCCCTTCTGAGGCGCGGCGAGGGCTTTGCGGACCCCGGGTATGTTCCCCGCACGCTGTCAGCTCCGTTCCCAACCTCCGCAGTTCTGCCTACCAGGGAGCAAGGGCACTGGGCGGGCTTCGCCCCTCGCCCTGCAAGCCGGAGCTGCCGCCACAGCAGATCTCTTCAACTGCGCTGCCTGCAGCCTGCCGATAAAAGTTTTCCCCTCAGTAAACTGGCACCCGCTTAGAGCACCTTCGGGGGCTTGTGTGCCTTCTTCTGCCTTGGTTCTGGGGCTGGCGTCATTCCTGTGCTTGCTGCAGGTGCTTGGGCCCACAGGGAGCTCCAGGGGTGAAATGTTGGATTTCTCACTGGGAAGAAATCCCAAAAGAGGGGGAAAAGGTGTGATGATGCTGTGGCCGGGATGGGAAACCAGCCACAAAGTCTCTTATCTCAGATGCCATTCATCTCAGTTTGAAGTCTTCAAGAGATGCACACGGGCAAAAATACGCTCTATTCAGATTTCTGACAGCCGTAATGAGCTCAAGGAAGAATTATGTAAACATTATTAAGTGTAATAAACACACATCAGCATTAGGCAGCCTTGTGCTGAAATGTTGGTAAAAGCTACGGCGAGCGTTTTATTCATAATGTCTTTTTAACTCTATGGAGCTGGTGTAATAGGCCCTGTGCTTTGCTGTTCCTCGACGGAAAATCGTTACCAGTAATAGATGAGGCTGTTCAGTAGAGCCACTGGGATACTGCACACTTTCACTCAGAGATGCTGCGTATGAGAGGAAGTGGCAGCAGGCCTGCCAACTTTCCCAATTTAATTATTAAGCTGTCAGTTCCTGACTCCTTGTTTCAACTTCCTGAGGCAACATCTGGCAGTAATAACAAAAATAAATAAATAACATAAAATCTGATCATTCACTCGGCAGCATTCTATTTGCAGCGCTCTTTTTACTGCAACTTGTATGAAAAACTCAATACGGGGACCTGGCGTCTCTCTGAACTACCTGTAAATAAAGAGGAGCATAGTTTCAACCATGATCCTCAAGGCTCATGCTTGAACATTCAGCAAGTCCAATGGTGTGCGTTTTAATCTTCCTAATCTTTCTTTTATCTGTAAGAACATCAGTGGTTTTTTTTTTCACTGCATGAAGCTGAATGATAAGACTTTGGGAGATAAAAATATAAAATATTTTGCTAGCCAAGAATTTTTGCATTTTCGTCAAACACTGCTTCACAAGGGTAATGTTGGTTTCAGGAGAAAAAAGTAAAGCCATAAAGGATATCAGATCTAAATGCTAGTAAATGTGAGCAAAACAGTGAAATTTTAAAATACCTATGGTGTGTCTTCACGTGTTCTCTGGGTCTGTTTCATATGATGTGACAGCTTCAGCTCACAATTTTTTATTGCAGTGGCTTTTGGAAGCGTATGCCTTCTTTTTTCTTACCCTCACTCAAATATGCACACACTTACAAAAATATGTGTCTATATATGTACACATGCACACAGAGACAAATACTGAGTGACTCAGCTCTGCATTCTACTTGCTTAATCAGTTTTCAAAGCTCTCCTATTTAAAATGCCTAAAGCCACCTTTCCCCAGTTGCTTCTTTCACTGCCAGGGTGCAGAACCTATGACAAAGCTAGGCTATCTATGCTGCCTTCTTGTGGGTAACACTCTCTTAAATGCCTTCCCACAGGTCAGAAGGCCAGCCCTTCCATTAATCACAGGGCAGCTTGGACTTCAGCGCTGAGGCTGCACGTCAGTCCTGGGGAGTCCTAGAAGACCTTTCTTCTCAGTGATTGCTTGGAGCTAAGGTAGGAGACAAGGATCCAGAGGCACAGGTCCTGCAAACATCAGTAAGATGGTATCAGGATTGCTGGGGGTAGGTGACCACCATCACCCACAAACAGCATACTGCACTGTACGACACTTCGGTTTCTCCTGTGCTAAGGAGGGGAAGATACTGCAGAGGTAAGTATGAGTTGGGCATGTGTGGCCACAGTGCCTAATGCAGTACCTCCAAGTGTGAGTCTTAGTGCTCACAGAGAAAGCAGTCCTTCTCATCTTCTATTCCGTTAGTTCTCTCCCCTGTTAAGAAGTTAGGTGTAGAGATAAGAAGAGTTTGAAGTCAGTATTGGTGCCTTTTGGGCTTCTGTCAGAGGCTTGACATTTGTTCCTCCTTCCTCCCTCCCTCCCCTCAGAAATTTCCTTCCTCTCATACCTTGGAGGAACTTCTGGAACATTTTATTGATTTCTTAGATGCTCTCCACTGGAACTTCTCATAATTCCTGGCTTCCTTAAAGCTCACTGGGTAGTTTTTCTTTTATATCCTCCTGTTCAAGTGGCAGAAAGGCTAACTGTCCTGTCAAGTAGGGCAGCCTTTCTTAAATCATCGAAAAAACTCTGGATAATTCTTTCATACCTGTCTCCCATCTTCAAGTGAAATGCCTATACCTCTTAAATCCTCATAGAAGGGGATTGAATACTTTATATAAATTCTATTCAAGATTCTCCTGTTTTCCCTACAGTTCATGAAAGATTAGTCAGACTCTTCCTTTACTGTAAAGAAGAAAGAAAATAGAGCAAGGGGAGAATGTTGAAAGTGGATTTTCTGGTCTAATTGTATTTAACATTTTCTGCCATTAGCCAATTTCAAGGCATATGGCCCAGATTTTATTTTTAGAAAATGTCACCTGGGATTAAAAAAAAAAAAAAAAAAAACACACCAAAAAACAGACCCACAGAAAAAAAACATTTCAAAATGCTCGGGACCAAAGCAGTGTCTCTGAGGCAGCAGCTAAGACTACACTGAATCCTGTGATGAGATGCAGCTTTGAAAACGTCTGCGTAGTCTCTTTCTATACAAAGTAAAGTAGTGAAATTTGTACTATAGGAATAAGAATCTGTACTTGTGTACATTAAAGAGTCTATCATCAATTTCCCTACTTTTTGCTTCCTTCACAACTTCTGTACCATATATGAATTCAGCAGTAAAGAGGAAACTGCACAAAATGAGCAAATCCTTTACGAAAAGTAGGTTGAAGAACAGTTCAATCCAGGAAATTTCACAATCTGCTGGTGAAGGTCAATTACATGATGGATAAGACTACAACAGATGTATTTATATATTTACAAATGTGAAAGCAGAAATTAGGGTCTTAAAAGTAGCAGCTGTTAATTGCCAACCTCACATACCGACAGACACACGCTTGGAGAGACTGCTAATTAAGTGAATGAAAAACTGGAGGAGTTTCAGCTCCAACTTACTTGCCATGGACCTAAGAGGTCAGGTGCAAGACTCTGATTCCTGAGCTGCATAACATATGGAGGCAATGATACCTATCTGAAACAAAATTGCTTGTGCAGAAGGAACTTTTACCAGGGAAAGTAGGATGTGCTGATCCTCTAGGGCCAGCATCAGCAGCTATTAAAACAAACTGACTGATGTCAGCCTCCCAGATATCTGTTACTGTATAGTCTGGAGACATCAGCTCATATAAAACTGCAAAATGCTTGAGACTCAGAATCTAAAATTACTTTCCTTAATGAAAAGCATCATGTACTGAAAGGAAGAAAAAAACCCATCCTGCAGGATTTGCAACATCAGCTAGCAGGCAAGGGAAATACAGAATCCCATTGAGCTTGGGGGGATTTCTGCACACTTATATGAACATTTGTTGCAACAGCTAGCACTTACCTAAGGACATGATATAAATCCCAAGGTAGTAATAATAACAACTCAATCCCTAACAGTATTTTTTTTTCCTACAAGATACTGGTAAGAAGGAACATGTAGTCTGTGGGTAGAGTTTAGAACACGATTTTTGTCTCTGCAATGCTTACTAGGTAACAGATGATATTTTACCTTTAGAGATTAAAAATAAAGCTGTGGTGAAACCAGACCATCATGCAATAATAACTGATGGCGGCAGCTGAGATTATAGGAGCATCTGCAGTTACAAATACTCAGCTGGGATTCCTTTAGGTTTCTGCGTATCACCTGGTCTTCTGTTATCTCCTTGGGAATTGAGCTAAACAGCACATAGGTGCCATGACTTCTGAATGCTTGATAAAGGAAGTAAAAAATAAAGCTAAGGAAAAATCCAACCAGTATAATTGATATTGTAAAACCTCCTCTATTGAGCTTGATAATGACTTAACAAGGGCATGCATAAAAGACAAAGAAAGAAGGCTTAGAACAGCTAACCCATTTGTTACCTGAGTTTTCTTCAGTGATTATGAGAAGATTGGGAGACATAATTTGGTGGATTGTGTTTGCAGAACTGCTTCTCAAAGTTGTCTCCAGGATGGATTGGCAGGGAGTAATCAGGGAGCAAGTGTTCTGGTAAGACAATATGAAGAACATGGGAGGACCATTTGGTGGGAGTGACAAGGGTTGTAACTATCTAAGGAGCAAGGGTGTAAAACTGCAGAAAGCAATGCCAGTTTGTAAGAGATCATATCATTTGGCATATAATCAGTGACAACTGGAAACTTAGTTACAGAAAAAAGTGTACAGGACATAAAAATCCTTACAGACATGCAAGCAAATAAATGAAGAAAGCTGGCTAAATTACTGTGGACTTATCTAATAAGGAAAAACTTTATTTGGATGGAGAAAAAATGAAAATGGAAGTTACAGAAAGACAGATGTCTAAATCAATCTATGTCTGTATTTCAGGATTTATCCTATACACTTCTGATAACATGAAATTCCCCCAAGGTTTCAGCTGGATCTTTTCTTGAAGATCCAAGTCCAGAGGAGGGCTGTGAAGGTTATATGAGGGGTGGAGCACCTCTGCTATGGAGACAGGGTGGGAGAGTTGGGCTTGTTCAGCCTAGAGAAGAGAAGGGTCTGGGGAGACTTCAGAGCAGCCTTTCAGTACCTAAAGGGGGCCTAGAAGATATCTGGAGAGGGACTTTTTACAAGGGCATGTAGTGACAGGAATGGCTTTAAGCTGACAGAGGGGAAATTTAGATTAGACGTTAGAAATGCATTTTTCACTATGGGGGTGGTAAGATACTGGCACAGGTTGCCCAGAGAAGCTGTGGCTGCCCCATCCCTGGGAGTGTTTAAGGTCAGGTTGGATGGAGCTTTGAGCAACCTGATCTAGCAGAAGGTGTCCCTGCCCCTGGCAGGGGGCTTTAAACTAGATGATCTTCAAGATCCCTTCCAACTCTAACTATTCTATGAAATGATGAGAAGAAATAAGTTTTGCTGATAGTATGCAGCAGCAAAGTGTGCTTTGTGAAAGGATTTGGTAGCACGGCCACTAAGGGATGAAAGACTGGGAACAGTTGCTCATACACTGATGAAACATAGCATTGCAGTTTGGCCCTGCAAGCTGTGTGTTCTGGCAGAGGAATCCAAATGGTTGTTATAAGTCAAAGCTTCAGACATCTTCAGACAAGTATGAACTAGAGTCTGTCCTGTGAGTAATGGAAGGGCTATACTGTGTAAATCAGATCAGTAGTCCATGCTTAGAGTTCTGATCAGAGAAGAACAACAAATCTGTGTTACAAAGGTCCCTGTGTCATCTTTTTATGTGATACTACTCAGCCCTCAACAATCCAATACTGTTTTGATAAAATTATTTTTGGATTCATGCTTCCCGAGAAACTTTCGTATTTATCAAAACCTTTATCAAGGATCTTTGCATCTGCACAGGTACCAGATGCAAAAGACTTGTGTGTCAGTGACTTGGGACAACATTTCAAGAGGAATTAGCAGCAAGCATGTCAAACACAAGATAACAAAACCCAAAAAAACAAACCAAAACAAAAAGATAATAATATGTACATCTAAGAAAAAAGAAACATGCAAACAAAACACCACCAGAAAGGTGCAACTATGCGACTAAATAGTTTAAGACTTCAGCATAGTATGTGCCCAACTAATGGGCCTGGCCCATAATTGTAGTCCATCTAAAAGCAGAGCCCTGGGAATGACTGCAGCATTCCGAGTCTTTGTAGATGATGGATTCCTCATTTTCTGGGAGTTTCTACAGTACTGAAATTTGTGTTACTGGTTAGATTCTTGTAAACATAAACATAGAAAAAGCCTTTGATAATCAGTGCAAGCAGCTATAGGGGTGTATGTGTCTCTATGAATGTGCCTTAATGAATGTGTCCTTTTTTTTTTAAGCATGATATAGAAAAATTAAGTCCTACCAGCACATGTAGCAGTTCTCATTTGCAGTGTCTCAATATACCTCTCCCTGGCTCTACCTCCTGAATTCAGCCTCTAGGGCAGATGTTCAGTACTGCAATTACTTTTGAAATGACATTCCTATAACCTTACTTTTTAAGTGAATAGTGTAGAGTACAGTATGGAAGGATATTGTTAGGTGTCTTGCTTTAATGGTTGCTATTTACAGTCCTTTACAAGTTGATTGCTCCATTGATGCACATAGTGCACCTACCTTCCCCAAGACCTTACAGGTTAGCAACAAATATTTAATGTGACAGAGAATCAAGAGTGGTAATTGAACCTGTGTTCTATTCTCCCTTGGATATACTGTAAGTGGGTGGCACTGGCTGAAGAAAAGGTTGAGATGCTCAACTGGGAAACATACTGTAGGTCCATTGCTGCTGCAAGTTATTGTTTAACCATAGGATCTCCTCCAGATTTTTAAGCAGTCTTGCAGATGCTGCTGAATGACAGGGCACAATTCATGGGCTGCAGCATGGGTTTCTAGCCTATCTGATCATTAGGAAAGATATCCTAGGGCATCTTATAATGGCATGCAACACCTATGTCACTGCAAGCCTTTAATATCCCTAACTTGGAGGCAATTTTACACCAAGCGTCTAGGTGCTTTATGGCCCTCTTTCCACAGAATCTTGAGTATTTCGTCCTTTTATGCTTATCTGGAAATAATTATCTCCAAAACAATACAAACAAGTAAGCACACAGACAAGAATACCACACGGGTGTCTGTAATTGAGACCTTAGGCATAACTGTTTATCTGTGGAGGATAAAACATAGCTATTTATCTGTGTTAACCTTTGTCTACTTTCTTAGTCACATGGAACAGCTTATTAAGAAAGAAAGGGTGATGTATAGGGCTAACAGCTATTCTGAGGTTTGTGAAATCACGCTGTCACTGTTTCATTTAACCCAATGAGGTCAGAATCTTCTAATTAAATTCAGTGAATTTTACATCAAGCCTTCAGTCTGCATTCTTGGTTGTCATAAACACAGTTGATATTTGTTATTATTTATGCTGAAGTACTTTTCTGAGTGTGTTTGGGTTCTGTACAAATACAGGAAGAAACAGACTTATTGCTATGGGGATGTAATGTGCCTTCCTAACTCAGGAAAATAATCCCTCTGACAGCCAGACTTGGTAAGCATTACAGAGTTTCAACCATTGCTCATATCTGACTGTAATTTGCTGTGGAGCGTTCTGCTATAGTTTTCTATAAGGGGTAATATGAAAATTGCACTGAATCATACACAGGAGTGAGAATAAAGGGGGAGGATATGGGCATCACCACCTCCACAGGCTCAGCAAGACGAGGCAACCACTGCTCCCTGCTGGCGGGGGCCAGTGCAGTGAGAGCTCCCTCTTCCGTTGCAGATAGCTTTCATCACCGGCAATATCATCCGTTTAACCCGAAGGAATGGCTCCCTGCTAGATTTTGTCATTGCCCCACTTAACTTCCATTTCCATTTTAAATGAGTATTATACCGTTGTGTTCTTTTACTGCTTGTTATTGTTTTTTATTGCATCATTGCTTGGGCTTTCCATTGACAAACACAAAAATCTATACCTCTTAAACAAATCTAAATAATCTGACTGCAAATAATACAGTCATCAAGGCACCATTTAAATTAAATGAAAATCAAACAGGAATGCACAACATACCAAGACTAGCCTTCTCTCTTTATGGCCAGTTGCAAGGTGGTATCATTGGCACCTGCAATCTCAGTGAAGTTTTGTTTAAAATGCCATCAGTTTTTGTAAACATGGAAAACACCTCTTGGAATTATTTATGCAAGACACTATTGTTCAATTAAAAAATTAATTAACTTCTTTCATTTCAATATGCTCACAAGGTAAGTCTGAAACTTCTCTGAAAAAGTCCAAGCATAATCATGATCTTGTAACATTTGGCTTTCAAATACGATAGAGAATAATTTTGATAAGGACTGTTTATATTGGAAATTGTGATACTGTCACCCATTAATATGCCTCTTTCTGTGGCATTATCCTTCTCTTTTCCCCCAAGTGACTGGTTTATTCTAAACCGTCATGAAAAAGAAGAGATAATGTGAACTAGAGGCAACAAATGCAATTAAAAGGAGAGGGAGAGGCCTTCCTTGTAATCACTGTTTCCGGAAG
>JBCJKH010041568.1:0-21071 GCA_039877255.1 Loriculus beryllinus | reverse complement strand
AAATAAAAATGACCTTTTTACTCAGCTGAGATGTAATGAAAGCAAAATATTCAGCCATGAACACTCAGAAAAAAAATCTTATGATCCACACTATGCCTTGTGCTTATAATTTTCATGACTAAATTTTGCCATGAAGTTTTTAGATCTGTAAAAAGGAAGCTTTACAGCAGCCATCTATTCCTGTATTTAGAAAAATAAGCTAAGCTCGCAAGAAATCAAGCAGACAACTGATTTCATGGGTTACTGAGGGTGAAATGGCAATTTTAACACTTTATTTTAAATTAATGATGAAAAACTTTTAACACTAAACCCGCTATATATACTAAAAGTTCTATGCCTACTGGAAGTAAATTTATAATGAATATTAAGAGTGGCAATGAAATTCTGCCTAAGAACAATATTGCCATTTCTGTTTTAAAATGTAATGGAAATTCAAGATAACCTTAAACCAATCTTTTTAAAAGCAATTAATACATGCATGAAGATCTGCTTTTGTAGTGGTTATAAGAGAATTACCATATTAAATCAGATACTATTGCCTCAGGAAAGACCACATTAGTATTATTTATGACTTTTTAAACTACGTGACAACCTGATTTACATGGTATACAGCTTCATAACAATTCCAGTTTAGTTGGGACCTCATCCTGTTTTCACTCAAGGCAGCTTAATCTCCTGTTGGAAGCTTGAAGGAATTTGGTTGAAATTGCAAGTACTAGGATAGCGCTACCATGTAAAAAAAAAAAAAAAATCAGAACAAATCTGAAGCATTCTTGCTTCCGTTAAAGTCTCGGTGCATACTCAAATATAGAGTGCAGTTTTTTGTGATAAATCGTTATGATGACTTTCTATATACGCCCTTTAAGTTTTAAATGAAAAAAAATCAAATTAAAAATCTGTAGCAATTTAAAATATGAGGTTGTACAGAAATTAAGAAGAGGAAAGAAATTATGGAGAGAGACACTTTAACGGCTGAGTAACAAATGAACAAGCTAACCAGTTTTTTCTATTGTTTTTACCAGGTCTGACATTTACATAGCTCCACTCTGACTTTCTTCAACTTATCAACCCCAACAGATACTCAAAGCTGACTCTGGAGGAAACACTAAAGAAGCAGGCACCTCTCCGTCTCAGCAGTGGTATCACTACCCTGTTTTTAATATGGTGAAAAACATCCCACGTCCACCACTATAATTCTCCAAGAAGGTTGAAATCCAAATACATAACTTAAAAGAGGTAATCAGAAATGTTCAATCAAATATGGAAAAACAAGACTTTAAGAAGATAATAAGTAGTCCAGAGGGAAAAAAATGTATGTTTATTGCAGCCTTAGAGGAAAAAGGAAGATAAATAAACATGAAAAGATACAGAGAGGTTTATTTAATGTTTTAGTACAAGACTTTTATTTTCATATTTTTATGTTACCAGGCAGGTAGATAAACCGTAGGGTTTTTCATAAATATTTTTTCATCTTGTAAAAAAGAACCAGAAATTTAGTATGATTTTAGCTTAATTTTCTTACAGGTAAGCACTCTTTATTTGATTTACTTTTTCACATTGCTTTGTGAATTAACTGTCTTTAAGATTGTCAGGGAAAATAGTGAGATATGCTCAGAAGGCTCATAGAAGGGATAATTCGTAACTTAGTCAAACCAATAGAACTCATGATTTATGGCTTTAAATAATTCTCTATTCAGGGATGAAGATGATCTGTTATGTTGCCAAAACCTTTTAATCATGTTATTTATGATTATTTCTTTAATGAAGAGTAACGACCAAACTATTAAAGATGCAATACGTGTTGTAAATATTCTAATTCCATTTTTTCCTCATGTACTATCTTATTATATTTTATTTTCTCTAAGAGTGATAACAAGTATGCAAGCATTTTACATACCAATAGTTGAATTTTTTTCTTAACATTTTAACTTGGAACAAAACCTGCCATCTCTGACATCATTATAAATCTCTGCAGTTCCTTCCATTTATCTGAGGAAGTGTAAACTGAGTTGCAGTAACTGAGGGTTTTTTCTATGTTTTCAATGATCCCCTGAGCACGTCAGATAATTTAGAGCCCAGAAGTCTAACACTGTGGTTGAAGTCATACATGGGTTTGACAATATTTTTGCCCTTTAATTGTAATTTTACTGGTTTAAACGTAGTCAATAAATTCACACATCAGAATATAAAATTACTACTTATTTGTGATAAGAGGGAATTTACTTTGTATTGTACCTGCCATTTGCAACATTTCTTCAGTTTTCTAGATTAGCTTTTAAGCATTTGGAGGTGGTCATTTTTCATGGAAACACATTCAAAACAATATACTAGACTTGGACTTTGGTTCTGTGGTGATTCACTGCAGTTTAAACACACAGATGGCCAAAACTAATGGAATAAAGATTCACATGAGTGTCTTGTATTTAATACCGATTACCAATAAATGTGTAAGGAGAACTGACTGAGAATGTGCATGGTACTTCCTTTCCTATCCTCCAACCTATGTCCACTTGTGTTGTAATAACAATTAATGACCCTCAGTTGATCTCCCTAATATAAAGTCCAGTCCAGCCTCCCCTAGCACCAAGCATAAGTTAAAATTTTAATATCCACAGGTATCAACAAATATCACAGGCTCACTAGTAATTCCTAAAAAAATAAAACCTATGTCATTCTATTTATTTTTGATATAGCTCGTGGCACATTTTTGATGTCCTCCAGTATTTAAATAAAAAAAAAAGAAAAGAAAATAATGTATCACCAAAAGCCTGTATGCCTGCTCATGCCACTCATGTTACAGAATGCTATCATGTCTCCCTCAGGCATCTTTTTATTCAGAAATGAATAATTGACCTTTCCTCTTCCCTCAGGTTAAGTGTCATTCCTCATATAACAATAATTATAAACCTGATAATCCTTATCTTCTGCCCCAAACCTTCTACATTTTTACTATATGCTTGTGAGAGAAGGAGAGAAGCAAGAGGCCCCAAAAGCTATAGCTACATACTGTAATCAATATAAGGGTAGAAAATAGATATACACAGTAGCTTGGTCTTTATTTTGATTTATGTTCCTTTCACACTAATTTCTAATACTGATCTTTCTTTTTGGGGGGAGGGGACACACACACTACTCAGCAGTATCAGACTTCACTATAAAATTATTGTGACTCCAAGGTCTCATGTCTAAATGTAAATGATCACTTCAGTAGAAACTGTTTAGTATGCAAGTTATGATTGTTTTCTCCCTTGCATCATGTTACATTAACTTTTACTGAATTACATAGGCCATTTTATTGCCCTGTCACTCAGACAAAAGAAGTTCCACTGTTTCTTACAAGTGACTTTCACCTCTACTGCCAAAAATAACTTTGCATTAGCAGCAAACTTTGCAAAACTATGTGTGAACTTTACTTCTTATACTTTGGCCACTCAGTTTTATTACATGCTTCTGTGACCAACTTTATCAAAAAACTGCAGGAATTTCAACTAAACAGTATCACTTGTTCTTATATGTCCTTAGAAAACTGAAAGTTTTGTGAAGCTTGACATAAAAAGAGGTCAGTTCTCCATGTGTAGATCACATCAAGAGAAACCAAAATCTTAAAGGTATATCCTGCAAACATTAATACTTCTGCTTTCCTCTGTTCTACTTATGAGTACTCAAGCAAATTCTATATAAAATTTAAGAGGAATCTATTTCTCTATCCCTTTTTCAGAAAAGAATTGAGTGTTGTTAATATTTTGGTGGAAAGAGGCCTACTTTACGCTCCTGAAATCTGCAAGTAACATGACAGACTTGTACTAATTAAATAAAAACAATGAAGGAAAAAGTTATGAAAACCTTTTCAAAACCATATTTGCTGCTTGGTTTTAAATGGCAAGTGGCTTAATTATCGTCCTTGAACAATTGTTATAATTTATAATACTATACCAGTATAGGTCACACTGGAATGATGCCAATCACCTGTCTCTTCTTATTCACTTTTATAATAAAACTCATATAAAAGAACCAACAGATGTTAAAGCAATTTTAACGAATGTTCATGCATTTGTACTGAAAATTTCAGATAGGCTGTCAAGTTATATATTCCTTAATGTTGATTCTTAATAAAATGTCTGTCTTGACTAAAAGTGCATTAAAATGAATGAGGGTAAGAGATGATATTCACTGAGCAATTAGGCTGATTTAAGTGTGCCTGACAAGGTTTTAATAAAGAATATCAGCAAATCAGTATGGTATTGCATACGCATATCATAAAAGATACAAATACTTGCAGATTTAATTTAAAAATGCATTAAGAAAATAACTGCACATACTGCAAGAAATTGTAACAGTACCTATCAGTTTATACCCTTTAATATATATGAAGTGAACAAAACCAGGTTAGTATATGCTAAATGCAGCTATGTCACTGTTAAATATCTTGCTATAACACGATATTTTAAATGAACTTACTACATCTGTAAAGGCAATTATTTTACTACAGAATGAAATAAAATTAACTTGTAAAATATTATTACAGTAGCTGTAAATGGTACTATAGTCAGTACTATGCCACTAATTATGTCCAGATAGTAATGATCATTTTACCTTTGCAATGAGTGTATTCGTAGTATGCTAATAAGTTAAACCATTAGTTGTGAAATTTGAGATATAAAATTAGGAAGTGAAGAATTAGCCCACATTTTAATCATATTCCAGAACTGCCTTGCCTTTTGGAATGATAGGTTCTCCTTCTATTGGATCATAAACAACATCACCAATTTTGGATATACCAAGCAAGGGAGCAAATATCACTGTGTTATCAACACTGTTCCCAGCACAAATCCAAATCATAGCCTCAGACTAGCTACTATGAAGAAAATTAACTCTATACCAGTCAAAACCAGCACACTGCTATATAGTATATTTGAGACATTACACATTTAAGAAATAGATAAGTGCACTAAGTTTTAAGGACATTATTATTATTAAGGGTACTTCTTTAAATTTCCCCAACTCTGTAGAGTTTTGCCCATTCCTTTCATAAATAAAGGGGCCCCAAGAAGCATGTCCATTGGTAATCTCAGAAAATCTTGAGTCAAAAAGGAAATGTTATTAGGATATTGTACAAAAGTGCTAAACTGGTTTTACTGTAAAAATTATAGAACATAATTAATATTTATTGAAATTATGCTACAGGTAAAGAAATTTTCCATCCTTTATGGGTTTATGAAACATGAAATCTTGTTACGGGCTTAAAAATGAAAACTAATTTCCCCAGAATCCTTGAATGATTCAAATATTACACAGAGATTTAAATTTTCTTCCTTGCAGGCAGTTTTTCCAAGATGCTCTGCAATATTCTTTAAAAGATTATAAAAATTTGCCCAATCACAGCACAGGTGCTGGCCAAAAAATGCTCAGATGAAAAAGTTCAGTCTGTTCTTACTGTGATGCTGCTAGAATATTAATGTAACTTCACCTTTTCATTTGCATAGACACATCACAGGAAGAGCTGTTTTAATTTGCCCAGCTCAGGCAAGTCTGCAAGATACTTGGTTTGCCAAGGGGTTATTAGTGAATGCCTATGGTGTTTATGAATAGCCATCCACTACTAACTCCATTTATAAATCATTATTAGCAGACTTAAATTGCATGGAAAGCCTTTTCAGATCCTTTGCACTTTGGAGAGTTTCACCTCAAAGTTTTTTTACGTATAAATAAAATAGCGCACTGTTATCCAAAGTAAAACTGATATAATAATTTTAGCCAAGAATTTCCAATGTCTATGACACAATAATCCCATACGAGAAAATGCTAAAATATTACTAATCTAGTATCATAGTATATAATATCATACCCAATAATTTAATGAAGCAGAAGATTAGTTGTTTTTAAAGTAGTGATATGTTTTGCTTTCCCTTTTACTAATTGAGAAGATGATTCATTACAAATTTTCATTGTCACTATTAATCAATAGAGTTTTGAAGGATTTCTTTTTTTTCCTGTCTCTCTGATAGGTCTTAATTTATCTTAAGTTAACTTGCTTTCTCAGAAAAATTATAGGATGCACTGAAAGAGAAAGATTTTTTTTACATATCTACAGTGTAATAGATCAGCATGACTGAGTGGTTTTATTTATGGTGTTTATTGGTTCAGCATGAAACCCAACACATCACTTAAACTGTATTTGTTAGTCTGCACATAAAATATTTTAAGTGAGAACAGAAAGCCCTCAACAAAAGTTAAATAGCCCTAGGGGAGAGGAACTACTCTTTGGAATAAGTCAGTTTATAAATCTTGGAAATACCAGCACCCCATAAGAGACGTGAAGAGAAAAAAAATACACTTATAGCTCTTTCGTTTCTCGCCCTGCCCTGCCCTACTCTTTCATTGCATTCACACCAGCATTTTTTACTCTCTTCCCTCTCTGTTACCCCTTCTTGAGAATCCTAGTAGGTAGTTTTCATTCTTAAAACTTGTAATGACTGCTGTTAAGCACATACACTTTTCAGACAGTAACTAGTTAAGTTTGTTCCCCTTTTAAGTGTTTCCTACCAGTAAATTACCAGAGTTAAAGTAAATTACCAGAGTTAATGGTGACCTGTTAATTTACTATGTCAACTATATCTCAGGTAATTAAGAATTATGTTGGTTTTAAACTGTCTGTAGACAGAACCTCATCTCAGGCACAGTCTGGCAGTCTGGGCAATCCCTACATCTTTTAAGCACTAATCTGGAAACAACGTTTCTTCATGTTTCTATTCTTTACCTAGCACAATGTAACAAGATGCACACTACTCTGATCCTGTATATCTACCACTGTTGATGAAAATACTTCTTCATAATATGGTTGGTTTGGGGGTTTGGTTTTTTTTTTTTCCTATTTATTTAAGAAGCTAATACCTTCTGTTTTACATTATTCAGAACAACTGTAATTTTGGGCTGTAACTGCATAGAGTGATTTATACAAGTTCTTTATGATTCTTGTGACTTAAAGGCACAACTCTGATATGCCTATTAATAGCTATTATAGATCTCCTATCATTCTTCTGTTCAATTGAATTTTGAATATGTATTTTCGCAAACTTTCATTACTTTTCCAGTAAAACACTTCTGATAGATGTTCCTGTTAAAATTTGAAGAGCTATTGTTTGATATTTTTCTATAAAAACAGAGTTTGATATAATTTTTTTGAAAAGGACATAATGTTGAGAAGCAATGATTATTTTTATTCTAATCAAATTTGCTAGCAGCTTTAAAATACAAGTATTTTTTTCTGTTAAAATATTTTCTTATTTTTCTTGGGTTTTTTTAATAAAATGCATAGACCTATAGATATAACAGGTTTATAACTGGTTTTCTCTACTTGACTGTTAAATTTCAGTAATAGGACACCATGGGAATAGGAAACCATGAGAAATGACGTGTAAGTCTGTTTTATACAACTGAAAATTGCTATCATATAACATCTCCTACTGTTATCAGTACTTGTCAGGCGGCACCTGTAGTACTGCATACAGTTCTGATTACCACAGTTCAGAAAATATGTGGACAATGTGGACAAACTGGAGGGGGTCCAAAAGGAGGATGGAGAACCTTTGCTATGAAGAAAGACTGAAGGAGTTAGGGAGAAAAGACTGCTTGGAGGGAGTTCATTACAGTATTCTAGTACTTATAGAGTGCATTAAAGAGGAAAGAAGTTCTTTCTGCACAAGGAGTCACATGGAGAAGACAAAGGGCAATAGTTACAAGTTGTACCTGGAAAGGTTTCATCTCAAATCAGAAAAAAATTTTTTACAGTGAAAACTATCAATCACTGGAACAACCTCCACAGGGATGAGGTAGAGTTTCCATCACTGGAGATTTCAAAGATGCCTCTGGACAGGGTGCTAGATAACCTCATCTACGATACAATTCCCACAGAAGGTTGCACCAGATGATTTGCTGAGGTTCCTTCCAACATGAGCCATTCTATGATTCTATGGTTGTATGATAAACTGCTTGGTATTTAAAAAAAAAAAAATAAAATCTTAGGTTACAATAACTGCTTTAAAGGAATAATTAGAAGAACAGTTAGTAAAGCTAACTACATGCAGATAATAAAATTATAACAACGATAATTTTTTATAGTTGGTGAAGGAGCAACATGGCTTAACTTCCCATTCTTTGCAAATACACAAACTTGTACATGAATATACTCACCAAAATCAACAGGTGCAGTGCTAAGAACAGACAAACTTTGGGAATCCATCCTGTCTACCTGCTTATGGGGGAGTTGACAGTAAAAAACAAATGTTACCTTTCCTTCTTTAAGACATCATCAGCTTCTTTTTTATTATGCCTCAGGAAGTAATGTATTAGGGAAAAGAATAAATTGTACTCCTAAGAATTCAGTAGTAAGAAGGTCATATTTTGGGTCAGAATCAAAGAAGAAAACTAAGTCCTGTGTTACCAAACTTATATGAATTGAATAGTACATACATCCAGTAATATTTGAATGTGAACTTGTCTAAGTAGACAAGTACAATAGATCAATCCCCATGTGTGATCAACAGCTGAAGATATGTTAACATTAGTCATCAAAAAACATGTTCAATAGAGCACTTGTAAATATTAGCTCTGGTGAGTCTGTATTAGGTTTTTCTCTGCTGTTTTTGCCAGTTTCACAGATAAATGGAAATTGAAATAACTGGATTTTGTGAACTGTGTTCTAGTTTATAAAACCTTCATTCTTTATCAAACCTGTAGTTATTTATTCAATTTAGAAAGTCATCCTGTTCTAAACTTGCCAAGGATAAAAATCCTTTATGCAGCAAAGAACATTTAACAACCAATAAGCTGAATTTTAAAAAACAGGTTGACATTATATATAATACCTGTTATGAGGTTTATTTGAATATTATGTTGAGATAATGTGGCTTGTTTGCTAAGTCATATGTAATAAAATGAAATATTTTCTAATGTTCTTATTAAAATACTATATTTTACAATGTTGAACAGAAAAGCTATTTAGTTAAAAATAAGAAGTGGGCAATGATGTGTACACTGTCAAGAAAAAATGATCAATAGAGAATTAGAATGTCAGAAAATTGAAATATAGTGTTCAAGCAAATATGCTAAATATTACTGCAGATAATTCCTGAAAGACAATGTCTTTTCAGTGTCCTGGGAGATAATGTGTATGATCAGGTTTTTTTGTAACTAAAATCATTCCAATGTATTTCACTGTCGTCTTATCTGCCATTATCCCCCAGCCTCATGAAGCTTTCCAGCCATGCAATCCTTTGCATGTTTTAATCTTCTTTTCTATCTCCCAGCTCACCATTTGTTAGATCTTGACTTTTTTTAGTTCCACATCCCCAGGAGCTGCTTGTTTGTCCACTCCAAGGTCAAAACTCTGTCTAAGAGCTTTTTATCTTTTTGGTCCTGATTGTTATAGTCTGTTCCAAGCTGAACTCTCTGATATGTCTTTATCCCATCCAGTGAAAATGCCACTGGCAAAGTAACTCTCTAACTCCTGTTTTGATCAGATTTGGCTTTTCTTCTTACTATCACCAGCACTTACTCACAAAACATGTCATGTTCAGGCTCTTCATTTTGTGAGTTTTGAGCTTTTAGTAATTTATAATTTTTTGTCTAATTCTTCAACCTTGTCTCTTTTTACTTCTTCTGTAACTATGTGCACTGCTTATACCTCTTTATCTTTTGATTGCAAGTCTTTGCTGTCTCTTTTGCTGCTCATCCTGCCTTTAGGTGGTCTTCAAAGACTTCATTTTTTTTTTTTTTTCAAATACAGTGTATAAATGTAAAATCTTCTTCCAGAGAATCATATGAGAACAGATTGAGAGAACTGGATCAACTCAGGATGCAAAAGAGAAGACTCAGGGGGAAGCTTACAAATGTGTTTGAATATCCAGTGAGAAAGAGTAAAAAAAGTGGAACCAGACACTTCTCAGTGGTGTCCTGTAACATGAAAAGAGGCAGTGGGTACAAAACGAAAGACCAGGCCTTCTATTTAAGCTTAAACAGTTTTCCCTCGCTGCGAACTGCAGGGGTGTTCAGATTGCCCAGAGAGCAGATTGCCCAGAGAGGTTGTGAAGTCTCCATCTTCGGAGATATTTAGCATCTGACTAGGCATGACCCTGTGCATCTGACTGAGCCTGACCCTGCTTTAGATGATTTCCACTGCCGCTTTCCAGCCTCAGACTTTCTGTGTGGTTCTGTGTGAAATTTACTCCCATATTTGCTCCCACACCTGCTTCATGCTGCTTATTGTTTAGTTTTGCTATTCTGTTCTTAACAGTCTGCTAACTATTTAGTCTAGAAGTTATTTTGCAAGTATAATTAACAGGAACTAGATTTCTAGGAAGCTGATTTTAAAAGAATTAAAATCGAAGCTCTCAGTGTCTTTTGATTGCCATATCAGTTATAAGGACAACAATTCTTTTTGGCAAGAGCAAACTCGCCATAATGTTGCCTTCTGTTTCTTCTCTAGGCTTTTCTGGCACAACAGTGGTTTCTAACGTCCAAGTAATCATGCATTAGTAAAACTCTTGGGCACTTGTTAAACTTTAGGCCCTTTGCCATTACACTTGCTTATTTGCAACTGCTGTTTTTGCCAATAAGAGCAGCTAAGTTGCTGCAGTATTAGATGAACAGTCCTCTGTTCTGATTCTGCTTTTAACTTCAACATGAAATCTTTCTGAGTAACTTCTGGTTGGCCTGAACTACCTGCTAATATAGACTACAGAGCATAAAATAATGTCTTGTAAAGTATGACAGGAAAGATTCAATAGCAGAATCTTCCTCTGCAAAAGTTAAAACCAGAGGAAAATAATCATAATTTTCACCAGATCTAGAAAAAAAATGTTGGACTTCATGAAAATCTATTACAGTTCTTCATCCAGTCTTGTAGTAGTAATGGCAGAAAAAGGAGGAAAGAATGGTTCTCTTAACACCCCTTTATTTCCTGCTTCCTGGACCTTTAGGCTAGCTGCAATTCATATCTCTGCAGCTTTTGAGACTTTCACCTCAGTGTACCCAAGCACTGGTGTCTATTTTTTTGTACTGTAAAGTCAAGCATTGATATTGAATGAGTTAGTATATTTAAAATTTTACTTGAATTTTACAGTACCATCAAGTAAGAAGGTGTTTACTCATATAGCACTGTAACAGAGTAATAATATTAACTCATATTTAGATATAGGTAGCCATGAAACATATATGCAAGTTTTTTTGCTCATTTCACATCTTAATTCCTGCTTGGACTCAATCCTGCTTGGACTCTCACCCTTATGCAACTGATTATAACTGTCAGCAGTGAAGCTAGAGGGCCACATTTTCCTTGTAAAGTAATAGTATAACTATTTCAGATTTTATGATCCAGTTTTTTTCTGACTCTAACATCTAACTTTTATGTGTCTTTTTGGAAGCACTAGACTACCCATACTAAAATAGGTGCGGTGACTTCATTCAGTGTTCTATACATCTTGCAAGTGAAAATTTCAATCAGGTTTCAAAACATATGCTTTCTACTCTTCATAATGAGATTATAGTAATAATGTGAAGAAATATTTTAAAGACGTAGAAAATTTTATGTGTGTATCTAAACTGTAATCTTAAATCTCTTGAACTGGAAAACATAGTACTTATTTTCTAGATATACAAGTCTTACAAAAGATTGGTAGTATTTCCCCCGGTGCAAGTAAAAACCAAAGTGAAATGGCCATAGTGTATAAAAGTCAGTGAGCCCTATGCACAGTAAGACAGCTAAGTTTACATTAGATTGTGAAAAGACCTTTATCTTATGATACTTCTGAGAAATTATAAAAGATTACTGACACTTCTAGGCCCCCAGCTCAAAATCTTAACTTCATTACAATAATAATAATTAATAATTATAGGATGTGCATTATTTTCGTCAAAAATAAAGTGAAAAATTATTTTACATATAACTGTTTTTTTGTTTTTTTTTTTTTTTTTTCAATTTTACTCAGTCAATCATTTGGAAATAAAATAAAATAAAGATTTTTTTTAGCTACATACCTGACAGACAGTTGATCTCATGACAATATATGTAGAAAGGAAGAATGACAACCTTACAAGCACTGAGACAATCCCTTGAGAACTGCTTTAATCACATGATGGAAAGATCAACAGGTCCATATGTGCAGAATAATTTGATGTACAAAGGCAGAGCGTTATAAAAACAAAAAAAAAATCCGCCCAAACTCCACCATGTAGGCCAGATGTAAACACATCTTTCACATTTTCACAGGTCCTAAGCATTTGTTTCTTCCTCTGAAATAAGTCAATTCCAGCATTTACAGAAATCATACTGGTTGGTGCCTAAGTTTAGGTGTATGTGAGAACATTAGCTTTCATAGTTTTCAAGTAACAGCATGCAGGCTGAACTTTTAAACTTTTTTTGCTCTGGCAGCTACAGTGAGCATATAAATGACATTGGGATACTTGAGCACAGCTATAGGTATCATCTATGAACATCAGGTTTATTTGTTAGAGTTAGGATTCAAGAAAGTCAAAACAGAGTTACGTGTTGGTCTATTGTTCAAGTTTAAAGTCGATATTTATTCCTCTTTGAGACCAGTGCAATGTTGCAAAAGCAGGACAAAGCATGTGTTTTTCAAAAGGAGGACTGCAAAAGCAGACAAGAATAGTAAAATTTTCCACTTCTTTAGATTTGGGATATTTTTAGTCATAAAATAAAAAAAAAAAAAAAAAAAGATACTTTCAGAAGAACAATGTTTTGTAGGAATCATACCACATAAAGAATTCCTATTACTGTGAAGCAAAAAAGGTGTGAAGATTAAGAAATGCCCTATAATATTTTGAGGTGAAGAGGTGATACTCATATTCTAAATGAAGGATTTAAAACTTTTAAGAAACGCAAGGTTTAATTTTTGCAGTTTTTAAGAAAAATTACTTAATTTAGGACAAGCTACTACAAAAGATTTCTCAGGATAGTACTCAAAAATCACTTCTCACTAACACAATATTATGCTTGTACATAACTGCGTTCAAGGTAATTTCGAAAAGGATAATTTTTGGTTTTATTTTCCTGTTTTCCACCCTTTCTTACTCAAAGACTATATTATATCATCCTTCTGAATCTTTTGATGTTCAATATTTTTTTTAATTTCTTTGTAATTTATTTGACTGGTACATCTTACAGAATATGGTGAGGGTAATCCATTTTGATCAGACATTTATTACATGTGATATGTTTCTGTGCCTCAGGCAGATAAGACTCATACTCATCATGCAATTTCAGGATTGTAATGTTTACAACTATGAGTGCAGTATTAATTTAACCCAGTATACCAGGTGATTTGCTTACAGCATTCGTGAAACTAATCTTCACAAGAATATATGTGGAAAATGCTAAGCGGAAATCCAGCAGTGGAAATTTAAGTCAGATCTGCTAACATGTTCACACAGAAAATGAAATGTGAAATGATAGAATATTCTTCTGGTTATTTTTAGCTTTCTTAATTAACTCATAATGATTTATAGATATTTTAACTTGACTTTTTAATGATAAATGAACATTTCAAAGGAGACCACTTACCAAAATAATGATAAAAAAATAGTTTGTATTCATGTGGGCTCACATTTCACCTCTTTTCAGAAGCCTTTATGAAATTGAAACTGCATGAAATCAGGGAAAGCTGTTGACTACTAAAAACCCTTATGTTGAAGTTACTTGTTTATCCTTACACAGGGAGTAAAAACATCTCATCAAAATTAGTTCAGAGTAAACCAATGTCTGTAGGAAAAGAAGGGCTAGCTTCTCTATCTGAAAACAGACCTAGTTTTATTTAGAGCTGCTGAGTATTAAGGGAATAAAGAATGCTCAGAAAATGTTAGCTTTGTAGGGCATTGATATTTTTCAGCTCACTTCAGGCAGGGAAAAGTCATTCCATAACAGATATTATTTTTTTAAATCTGTCTTTGAGAAGAAAAAAACAGCTTTCCCCTGCATTTGTATGTACTCTCTGTAGTGCAGAGGTGACTATTTAATCTTTATAACTGTTTTAACAAACTCTATGAGAATATTAAAAATCTTACCAAATTCTCTTAATAGGAATATTTTTAAAAGTATATTCCTGCAGAAAATAAGGCAGCATCTGCATATATGTTATTATGTAATGTCTTAAAAAGATGATTTAGGATATGTAAGGCAAGATTTTAATATTTTTAATTGAAATCAAATGCACAACAGTAAGTTGTTATTATGGTGAATCTCTGGAGCTAAAATAGCTTCTTATGTTACATCATGTGTCATTCTTGTTAAAGATGGACATAGTAAATTGTCATATTTATAACCTATCAGTGCATGAACTGTTACCCCATAAAACAAAATCAAGGGATTTTGAAAAACTTTGAAGAAGTGGTGGGTATTAGTTTCTTTTTAGGTGTTAATGCTAGCTGTATCACCCTCATTCATGACTAGATAGTAAAAAATGTCTTTATGCTGAATGATGGCTGTGGTGAGTGCTGTTGAATTTAATATACAGGTATAGTGGCTGTTCAAAACCCAAGGCGTCACGCTTAAATGAAGAGATGTATGCATGTATATGTTAAGAATAACATGTTTTCAAACATTTTTAATATAAATGTTTTTCTCTAGCATCCATCACGAACTTAGATCAAGCCATCTAATTTCAAATAGTGCATTATTCTTTTTATGACTGGTTATGCCAAAAAAAAAAAAAAAAAAAAAAGATAACAATAAAACCCTACATTAAAAAAAGGTTTTAGTGGTTGTTTGGTTTTATTTTGTTTTGTTGTGTTTTTTTTCCTCAGCATGTACTACCTTAATGTGAGCTATTACTAGTTCTTCTAGGCTTACCCATAAATAGTTGTTAGAAATAGCTTGACATTTATGCATTTCCTTTTGACATTATCAGGGTTAATTAAATGATAACCTCTCCATTCATTAAACATGTGAGAGGCAATAATGTCACCTGGGCTTATAACTACAGGAGCTGCACAAGGTAATGTTTACTGCTATATGAAATGCTCCTGCATCTTTATGCAAATAACGCAGAAAGAGACAGAAAATCAGAAAGTCAGTCTTCAATCATATCACAGCCAACTGTGGAATAAGAAGTAAAAGAAATACATCCATGTAGCTGTCTTCAATAGAAACTGTACTTCAGACAGTACACTTCAGTAATTAGGGTCAAAGACTAAGTTTAGCATTGCCATCCTCAAAAGACAGGCATGTTTCCTGAGTAATCCCTTTATAATGGACATAAAGATATCAGCAATTTAACTTTCAAAATGTTTTATATTGATGAATAAAATGTTTCAAGTATTAAGCTTCATAATAAATAAGTCAGCACTAAAGCAAGGTAGGAAAGTTAAGAACTGATTTTACCCCTCAAGTAGTTGGGTATTAAGGAATGATTCTTTACTGGAACAGCTACACTGCACGGTAACATATGATGTTGATGAGAAAAGCAAAAAACAAGTTACTGCTCTGAGCTTTATTTTTTTAAGAAAAAAAAACCAAACGAAACAAACTATGCTACAGTGTGATTTAGGTGGTTTACCACAGATAAGCAATGTAATTTTTATACTCTAAAGATATTTACAAAGGAGAGAAAATGAGGTAGTTAAAAATACTCTCTGGAAGAGATAATACAAAATGAAGAAGGTGTTATTGAATTTTGATTTTGGATAAAGATGAAAAGTTCAATGAGAATGAGCAAGAGAAAAAAATGGCTGTAAAGGAGAAGCACTTTTTGATGAAGTGGTAACAGGAAGGAGAAAGGGAAAAATAAAGTCACTGTTGAAACTCTAGCTGAGCTCTCTAAAGGAGCTAGGGAGCAGTTACCCTCTGCAGCTGAAGTGCTAGCCGAAGGTATTCAGTCTGTGGACAGAGAAGTATGACAGTGTGGCTGAAATCAGTCATTCAACACAGAAAACATCACAGATATATAAGGATTGTCTAAGCACTTTAAGTATCTCCCAAAATACCTGTGCAGTTAGGAATTTAAACCCTTGTACCTCAGCTCCCTCCTGTAACACAGAGTACTGTGAACTTTCTATGCAGACATGCTATTAAAAAATCTTACAGAGAAGTAAAGTTGTCTGTATTCAGGAAAATACACAAGAGAGAACATGATTCCTTAGAGGACTCCCAGGGCACAGAAGGTTTTCACAGTGGTCTAGATACCTGCTTAACCTGCTTAATTGAAATTCCAGTACTTTATCTTTTATAAACAATAAAAATAAAATATTGTTTAAAAATAAGTAAAATAATAAACTTTATTGATAAAAATAATATATTTTAAATTGTTTCTTTCCAGAAAATAGAAAAATAATCAGAGAATGGTTGAGGTTGGAAGGGACCTCTGGAAGACATCCTGTCTGTACCCCCCCTGCTCAAGCAAGGTCACCTAGAGCAGGCTGTGCAGGACCTATAAAGTGAGAAAACACAGCCTACTAGAACAGCAGTGTTAAGAGTTCCAACTATTTCATCTAGGTCTGGCAGCACAGGAAGAACTACACTGGAGAATTTCTTCTTGGATTGAAAATAGTAACAATACTTTCTATTTCTTTACTGGAAAGGGTTGTTCATGAGTGGACCAATGCTATGGAACAGTTTTAAGCTGCCCCTGTGACTGTAGATACATTTAACTGCCATTTGGGACAAAACAAAAGAAAACCAGTGACAAACCATAATTAGTACTTTACTTTTAAAATTAAAATTACAGAATGGACTTAAATAGAAAGTATTTAGAAACTTTCATTAATTTGCATTATTTCAAAAATAAACCAAATAAATATCTATTCCTCCACAACAGTTTATGCAATGCTTCTTCAACAACTAATATCAAATACTTTCATGCTAAGAGATTTGTTTCCTTCACTCTCTAAACTGCTAAGGCAACAGCATTCAGAAAATACCCGGTTTTATAGAACATTTTTTCCTTCGATAATATGTAGACTAAGACAGAAAAAAAGCTAATGCCTTTCTATATTTTGCAAGAATGAATGGAGGGAGAATTGCATTTTTAAATCAACTTTCTCTCAATAACAAGCTAAGAATTGTAATTAGATTAAGTTCTTCAAAGCTTTACCAGTTTAATAATTTGTTAGGCTTTCTTTAAAACTAGCTACATCTAAGGAAAATGTAGATAGTTGATTTTTTTCTTTTTTTTCTTTTAATAATAAAGATGCCTCTGTCAGACAGTGAAGAATCAGTGTTGACAATCCTTTAATTATTAGAGCCTTCAAGGGATTTTCAAAGCCCTCTTAGCTGTTTTTTACAGATAATTGCAGCTGTGCTTTCCACACTTCTGCTTAGTTTTTGTTTCAGCATGGTGAAAAGAACAGTCACAATGTTATCTAGGACCTTGCTCAAGGATCTGCATCCTTGAGAAGCAGTACAATTCAAAGAAGGAAGAAGTGAATTAGAAGTCAAGAGTAGCTGTGCCTCTTTCCTAATTGCATCTTACAGCTACTTTCCACCTTTCTGCCTCAAGTTTTTGCTTCTGTAAAACATATATAACATTTCCCTGTTGCTGTTTTTGGAACAGGGAATGCTGATGTCATGATGCCTACACAGTGTTTTGAATATGCAGTATGCTATATAAATGACATTTATTTTTAGAGTTTCAAATTATTTCTGTAGTTAGAACATTTTGAACATAACTCTGAATTATAAGAGCTTCCTAGTGATGGGCTTGTCAGCAGAACTTGCCACTTATGAAACTGTACCACTGTAAATTTAGGAAATGAACAAAACTATTAAGGATCCTACAGTACTCAAAGTAAATGACTGGGAATTTCTCTTCTGACTTCAGATGGGGAAAGGGCCAAAGTGCGACTGAACTTCTTCAGATTTGAAAGCCATTGTTTTCAACACAGATTTCTTTTGAAGACATAAATTGCTTGTACAGCAATTTCCTAGGCACACTGGCTGAAAAAAAAAATTATTTCTGCATAGTGTAATATTTAATAAATTGCATTTGAATTGGATTCACATACATTTTAATAAAAATAGGAAAACTCGGGTCTTCTGGGACATTAGTATTTGTTTCAAAGAGGCAATTTATGTAAAAGACAATAAGCTGGTTATCAGGCTCAAATCAAACCTATCTGATACTTAAAAGTTGTATGTGACAGTGAAATATTATCATTTGGTTCAATCAACCTGAACACAGCAGGCAAGTGAATAAAGTGCTTAGATGAGAATAGGCAAAAACTAGAATCGATCCTAAGATTTGCCATGGGCCTACTTGGGAATACTCATTTCACTACTTGATGGTATATTGATGGACTAGTGCTACTTATATCTATTAAACCAACAAAACTATCTGTGATATAAGAAGACTTAGAGGAAGTAAAGTATGCAGCACATTTGAAAACTACTACCATGCCTTCTCCCATGATTAAAAAAAATGGAGAACTTGCAGATTATATTTCTGTTTATTGTGTGACCTCAAGAGGACAGGAAAAGATGAGTAATATAAACAGGCTTTATTGTCATAGGTAATTAATACCATATTTTTTCATTTGTTATCAAACTTTTAATCAAAGGAAGAAGACATAAGGGAAAGGAGGGGAATGGTAAAGGAGACACCTACTGAATAAATTGTAACTATCAGCACTAAACTACAGCTACATGCAAAGTACAAGAGTACTCTGCAAGAAGCTAGTGTATAGCACATTTATTTTGGGAAAGAAAATTGGAGGAGATAACTACAAACTTGTGAATTCTCTTGCAGCAGGAAAAAAAGGAATTTTAAAACATTTACCAAAGAAAGAATTTCTCTTTTGATCTCCAATGCAAGGAACTTTACAAACATCAATTAAATCTACCCTGAAGTAAGAAAGAGTGTGTCATCGCTGAATGGATTTCCTTATTCTATTCTTTAGAAGTCAGTGCTGTCTGGCAACAAAAATCAATGTAGAAAACAAAGTTCAAAAGAAATCTTAGTAAAGCAGGAATTGTATTCACTTGTGTTCCAGTGTGTAAATTTAGCTCCTCTCAATTAACAGTTTTGCTTATGAACCAAAGGGAAATTAATATATTTGCGGATGATTTATTAACGCTTCTGGCAGTAAATTCACCTTTGTGAACTATGACAAAATTTATAAAAATATGAAATCTTATCTGCTTATGAAATCCTTCCTCTCTCTTCTTCTATTAGCATCAGTAATGTCACCATCCTGACCATTTTGGTAATTGTGGGAAAGGTGTGTATATCTAGGATTAATTTCTTCCTTACTGTTTCTTACTTGTGTTCCACTTGCAAAATATGTAACAAATATATTACAAAGTATTGAATTGTTAATATGTAATATTATCAATATAAAATATTCCTGTACATCATATTAAGTATTTACACAACAGCTTTCAAGAAACAGCTTTGTGGCTGTGAACAAATTAGGGGAGAATCTATATATGCAATAAAACAGGCACTCAGTTGACAAAATAAATATATGCTTAACAACATATATATACATATGTAAAGACAGCAACACAGCAACAATCTTATTTAGCTGTTTTTGTCTTAAAAAACCTATACCCTTTGCAGTTTCAACCAGAATAAAAATAATACTTCTTAAAATGAAATCCTAAACTACTCACAAGAATCTTGTCATTACCCAAGAAGAGAACCCCATTATTTTATGAGGCATTTTTACTTTAAAATTCAAGTGCCTGAGAACTGAAAGCATATTTCAGTCCTTGGGAAGGCTACCAAGGCAGATTCCTTACAGTGTAAGATTGATTTTTTTCAGCATACAAATATGTGCTTTAGAAAAATATACAATGAATGTCTTTTCAGGTAAGAAAAGGTAAGTATTATGCTAAATACTGTGCTGACCAATTGAAGGACATGAAACTTTATGACATAAATTCACATTTGTAAGCTTGAAAGGTTTTCATATTTAATTTGAGAAAGAGGACATGAGTCTTCTTCCAGTCTTTTACACAGGTCTTTTGCAGAAGAAGTTGACATTTCAAAGGTTCTTCATGTCTTTTGGGGTAACATTTTTCCTTTGTTCTTCTTCATCTGTATGCTGATGAAAAGCCTTCTCCTTTCCAACACCTTTGAGTCCTTGTCTCAGAAACAAGTTGCTTGCTCCTTACAAGTTGTCTGGTCCTTATAAAACTCTTCTTTGATGATCTGCAGACTGAATGTAGCCAACTACTCTATGGGAACACCTAAATTCCCTACACATCAGAAGATGCTCCCCCATCCAAAGTAGCAAAGGTAAGACAGCAATATGACAGACAACTTTACTATACCCTTTCTAACTAGACTGTACAACATATAATATTTATACAAGCTGAAAACCTGCATCATTCATCACTTGCAACTGCAGCATCCACCACTAACCTTGGTTTAGAATTTCTTGTTGAAGGGGAACACTGGCAATACACCTCAATAAAAGAAGTTTGAGGAGGTGTTTGGTCACACCATAACTTCATCTCCCAGTGGGTCAAGTTTCATTACAGATGGGGAAATTCATGATAAAGTGCTTCCCTGAAGAAAAAGAAAGAAGTAAATCCACCCATTTATTCAGATGCAGCTGATAAGAGTGAGATAATTCCTAAGGCATTGTTCACAGTATGTCTTAGAAGAAGACTTCTACCCAAAAGACATAGAGGACAAACCCCACTGGGTAAAGGACTGTTATTTCTTATTCTTTATAAGATGTGGCAGCTGAACAGGAAACAACTTTTTTTGTTTGGTTTGAATTATTTTTTTTTGAACAAATGGAACAGGTAGACTGGCCCACCAGACTCTATGCAGTCTTCTTATAACTCTCCCCAGGAAAAAAACAACAGAATTCATCCAAAGTCGGTGTGCCCAGCATATGTAGCACCTGAAAAAGAATCCATTTCACTAAGAAATTCTGCATTATCTCCATCTGCATGGGGGGATATACATAGATGCTTATGTAACTGATCGTGTTTTCTCCCCTTCTCATCCTACCTGACACATGTCCAAGCACCTTTGCCAGTCACTGCCAGCAGTGGGAGGAATAGTTATTTCAGTGCTTATACTGCTTGGTCACTTCCTGGCCTCTCCTTCCCA
>JBCJKH010041561.1:0-25359 GCA_039877255.1 Loriculus beryllinus | reverse complement strand
AGAACAGGCAAGCAGTGCTTATGTGGAGAAACAGAATTAGAGGGGCAGCTCCTGATACCTGTCATCATGGGAGTGATTTGTTCTCTGAAGCAGAATGATTGCTCCTGTCTGGTTTGAGTAAATATTCTTATTGTGCGTGTTTAGTACTTTTGATTGATACTAAACTCTTGATGACCTTGGTGCAAGTACAAGGGGGAGAAACTTGTTGAGTTGCTTTATGCTGGTGGGGGGAGGTAAGAGGAAATTGAGAGAAAGAGAAGGTTCATCAAAGAAACAATCACTGTGTTTGGTGTGCTATTGCATGGCAGTGGTGCCACAAGATGCATCTGTCCTAAAAATTATGTATTTACTAAAACACTTCTGTCTTTTGTTCTGTCCTATCACATGCTTGAATTGGGAGCAAAACAGCCCTAGGTATGAGTGCTTGGTATTGACAGTTTGTTGAGACATTCAGCATTTGTTGTACCATTTTGTTATAAGTCTACCACAAGGTCCCAGTGAAGGGTTCATCTCCAGCATCCTATTTTAGAAAGAGGTGGGAGACATGCTGCTGCCTTCCTTCTCATTTCTTCCTCTAAGCATTAACCACTACTTTCTCCTTGTCCCTCTGGTACCCATTTTATCTTCATGTTAACAGAGCCATAGCATCTAACTTCTTAACAGAATGTGCAGGTGATCAGAGTTAGCCATTATAGAGGGGATGGGGGTGTTTTGGGTGTGGTCCCAAACCTAATCTGACTATAGAAGTGCTGTCTGGTGTTGTAAATCACCACGGAAAGTAACCAACCCCACATGCACAAAAAGCATTCCTATGTTAGTTAGGAGCATGTGAATTCAATGGTAGTTGTTGTGGCACAATGTTTGTTCTAATTGAAGAACAGTGAAGGGAACACTGAGATTATAAAAGGTTTTAAAGTTATTCTGATCTTTCATTTATACCTAGGAAGCTTTCAAAAATCACTTGCTATTGGCAGTCTCTCTGATAGCAGTTGGATTCTTCCTGCCTCTCCAGACTCAAAAAGTGCAATCTCCAAAGCACTGTGGAAGTGAGTAATTTTTTCTTGTATTTTGGTGGGTGCTAAAATTCTTCTGTGCAGGTGATGAGGTTTGTTTAAATTGTTGGTTTCTTCAGTGCACTTTGAATCAGACCCTTCTTGCTTGTTTTAAAATGTTTGGGAAGGAATATGTATTGCAGAAACAGTTATTTAAATGTTGAAGGGTGGGAGCGACTGAAACATGCACTGCAACTTTTGCCAATTGTCTTAAAAAAAGCTTGGAATATCTAATGCAGTATTAGGTTGTTCCACAGTACACATCCTGTTCCTTTTATAGCTTGCTTATGAACACTTCAGCACTATTTCATAGTTCATAGAATCTATATGATTGTACATGCACTGTTGCTACAACCTTTCTTTAGGGTTTTGGATTGTACTAGGGTCTGTTACTCTGAAGAGCTGTTTTGTCAGATGGTGCCTGAGAAACCTGGGGCTACTCATTGCCTGAGTCACTTGCTTGTTTTGTTACATGTTCTAACCTGGGTTTCAGCTTCCATGGAAGCTCAGCTGGAGCCCACTGGCTGAGCTGAGCAACCTCCGGCTTGCTTGTGTGAAAATCTTGTGTTGATGCTAAATCAAATTTTTACCTATGGTTTTTGACATGATTCAGCCTCCAAGCTTTAAAGCAACTGAGAACCCATGTGAAGCTGGTATGATGGTGTTTCCATGTATCTGTGTGGGTTTGTAGTGTGTACTTGTCATGTATTGCAACCCTTCTTAGGGCATGAGAGGTATCAAAGAGCTGTTTTCATTTTCTTTTAGTGTAAAGTTATTTTGATCCTTAATTGCAAAGTTATTCTGTGTGCATCCATGTTATTGGGAAGTCAAATATAGCTGATGGAGGAAAAACTCATTTTCTATTTTTTTTTTTCATTTGTCTCATCACTAGTATGGCAAATTTTAGGTGATTTTGTACCTTTCTGTTGTTTCCTCTGGCTTACAGTCTCTCTGGCCATGTTTAGTTACTGTGCTGTGATTAGTGGTGCTTGGCTTGGAAGACTTAAGTGATACCTCATTTGAGTGTGTAGTGTTTTGTGTTAGAGGATTGATTCCTTGTAGGGTCTGACTTGTCTCCTTTCACCCATCAGGTAACATGCAGGTTTCTCTAAGCTTTTAGGAGTAAGCGTTTTTAAAATCAGACATCAAAATATTTTATCCCAGTTACTCTGCTGTGTATTCTTTGCTGTGGCATTGGCCCCCTTCATGTATCTGAAGATATGCTGAAGTTCTGGTGCAGATCTGAATTCTGCAAAGTTTGGGTGGGAGAGTGGAGACTTGGTCTGCAATCACCAGAGCTTATATTGATAATAATACACAGTTGTACTTCATTGGTTTTGGCCCTGACTTTGAAAATCTTGTGGCTCTTCTTTCTTCTTTTACCTATAAATACTTATTTTAAAACATTTATGAGGAAAACTGAAGTCATAGAATCATAGATTGGTTAGAAGGGACCTTAGGTTGGAATAGGTTTCAATAGATTGAAAGAGGCCTTAAAGATCACCTTGTTCCAACACCCCTGCCATGGGCAGGGACGCCTTCCAGTAGACCAGGTTGCTTTGAGTTAACTCCTCTTAACTAAAATGAAACAAAAACAAAACCAACCCAGCAACCAAAACCAAGCAAACAACCCCTCCCTGACAACAAAAACCAACAACATAAACCCCCTCAAACTTAAACCTTAACTGTGAGTTAAATCCTCAAAGCACAAAGTACTGTTTTACATTCTGAAATGCCTCCCTAGTTTGAAGCTGGTCTTTCTGTCTGAGTGCTTTTGATAAATGGGCTATTTACGTAGCTATTGCTCAATAGTGTTACCTATTTTTCATATATCTGATAAATGAGGTTCTCCATCACTTTTATGTTCCAAAGCCTGATAAAACAAATGTTTTCACTTTCAAATTGAGCCAATTCTTTTTGTCACAATCAGGGCTATTAAAATTTGCTGAAGTAAAACAAGGATGACTTGGATTTTGGTTCCCTACTGGAGAGTAGGTACCTGGGATTTTGTTGACGTTTAACCATCAGAAGTTATAAGGAAGCCCTAAACTGAACTTTGTGTTGATGAGACTATGATGGAAAAAATGTTGAATATCCAAGCCAGACAAAAGATAGTTTAATCTCCTCCTCTCTCCTCTTATTTCATAGTTACGGCTAACTTATTATTTTTTATTACTTTTTTCTGTTGGGAGAGGAAAGGGGACTTCTTGTAGACTAACATAATACATGATGATTTTACTGGAGTTACAATGAATCAATTAGAGCCGTCAAAACTTCAGTCATGCGAAATAGGATGGCATTTCAGGGTAAGACACAATATAATAAAGCATGAGAGCTGTCAGCACGAAGTGCTAGAAACAATACAGGAAAAGATACCTTTTTCTCAGAATGTGAGATTAAAGTTGACTGCCTGAACAGACTGGAGGATATTTGTAAGGCTACAACTCATGCAAAATTCTAAGAGCCTGCCCCTGGCCTTGTTGTAGGAAAAGCATGGGCAAACGTCTTTTAAAAACAGATATCC
The DNA here is from genome assembly GCA_039877255.1 of Loriculus beryllinus. NCBI lineage: Eukaryota > Metazoa > Chordata > Aves > Psittaciformes > Psittacidae > Loriculus > Loriculus beryllinus. The sequence continues at coordinate 21,783 of JBCJKH010041561.1, read as the reverse complement.
TATTGTCCTATGCAGATTCTCACATAGGAAACAATATTTCATAGTTCCCAGTTTCAATTAAAGAAGAAAATCCGATGGTGTGAGTTGTCAATACAGAAATCTTAATGCTCAAATAAAACCTAGACTCTGAAATCTTTTTGTTCATACTGTGTAATTTCCTGTTTTACAATTAGCCAACAGAATGCCCCTGAAGTAAACACTAATACTTACTGAGAATAAACATGTGTGCATTGGTCTCTGTAAATTGTAGAAGAATAAAGTTTTCATATTTGCATAACTGAAACCTGAAAAGTTCCAACAGTGGCTCTGAAACAGCAAATGTAAAGTCTTGGATTTGGTGTTTTTGTCATACACTTCTATTGGTTTGGCTTTTGTCTTTGATCAGTGTAGATTGTTTTTGAATTTACTAAAACCTTCACTGTTTGTTAAGTTTTGATTCAGATTGTCGTTGTCCCAGAAGCTTACAACGAAGATACTTATGACATGCAGTTTCTAAGCGATGGCCAGGTCCCAGCAGGGCATGAGTACTTGTCTTTGCGTACATTTCTCTGCTGTGGCAGGGAAGTAGTTGCAGAGAGAGGCTGGTTTCTGAACTACCACATAGGTTGCCTTGAGAGGTAGTGCTTGGCTTGAGATCATTTCTCATGTTGGATATATGTTTGTCAGTTGTCTCTGTGTCCATCCACTCCTCTCTCCTCTTGCCCAGGGATGTACAGAGTGACTTCCCAGCAGGCAGGGCTGGTAGGAGGACCCACAAGAGACTTTGTCAACTGCTCTGTGAAACCGGGATCATCTTTTCAGAATGTTTGTGCTCCCATCCTGGTGTGCCCAACAAACCCCATCCTTGTTTATGCTGCCAAACAAAGCATACACGGCAGAAGTTACTTGCTGCTTCTGTTCTTCATATCCTCTCCAATCACAGTTTCCCATGGTCATGGTCTAATTTTGGGTCATTCTTTGTGGCCAGGGAGCTTCCTCTCCTCCATTTGATGTGCCCAACAGCTGGACGCTGGATATTTAGTTAACAAGAGGGGAGCTGGCTTTGGAAGAGTCACTGGAACATGGAGAAGGGAACTTTTTAGTGTGTGTAGGAAAAGTGCCATTTCCCTTAGGAAAAAGTTAGGCTGACTTTATTAGACATGTAACCAATACGGTTCTATACACATTATGTGAGAACATTAATTGTTTAGTAGAAAATATTATTCTTTTTATGGTTTTTCTTTTAAATGAATCTAACAGGTTTTGCATGGAGGATAATATTCTACAGAAATGTTTAGCACGTGGGCCTTTCCCTGTAAGGATTGTCATGCTTCCTTCAAAATATTCTTCAACCTTTCCATGATAAATATCTTCTTTCTCCCCCTGGGTTTGTGCTGGCAAAACTGAAGTCTGTATAAATTTTTACTTTTTTAATATTGTTAATAGCTAATTCAGGAGTGTTGGCAGGCTGTTGGATGAGGAGCATCATGCTGGCTGCTTACGGCTTGGATCAGTGTACTGTTCATTGGGTAAGAAGTGGCTGGCCCAAAGAGTAGTGCTGAATGGAGTTAAAAATCTAGTTGGTGCTCAGTCACAAGTGGTGTTCCCCATGGCTCAGTATTTGGACCAGTTAAGTTTAATGTCCTTATTACTGATCTGGACAAGGGGATTGAGTGCACCCTCTGTAAGTTTGCAGGTGACACCAGGCTGGGCAGAAGTGTTCATCTGCTTGAGAGCAGGAAGGCTCTGCAGATGGATCTGGACAGGTTGGATGAATGGGCTGTTGCCAACTGTACAAGCTACATCAAGGCTTGGTGCCGGTTCCTGCACTTGGGTCAAGCCTGTACAGTACTACAGGCTTGGGGAAGATTGGCTGGAGGCACAAGAGAGACCTGAAAGAAGGTTGTAGTCAGTTGGGGGTTAGTCTTTTCTCCAAAGTAACAAGCAATAGGACAAGAGGAAATGGCCTCCAGTTGTGCTGGGGGAGGTTTTGACTGGATATTAGGAAAAATTTCTTCTCTGAAATGGCAGTCAAGCATTGAAACAGGCTGCCAGGGAAGTGGTGGAGTTGCCATCCCTGGAGGTATTTAGAAGACATGTAGGTGTTGCACTTGGTGACATGGTTCAGTGGTGGAATTGGCAATACTAGGGTAGTGGTTGGGCTCAATGATCTTAGAGGTATTTTCCAATCTAAAAGATTCTATGATCTGTGTTCTTTTATGTCCTGCAGTAAGGTCTTTGGAAAAAAGGAGTGCTGGACAAAGCTGAACACAGGTCATGTAGAACCTGACTGCAGTTATCTGTCTGAATATAGAAGTGACTTCACTCTGTGACTTTGATCCTTAATTGCAACCTGAATTTTCATCCTATGTTGTGAAATATGCAGATGTGCACATACACATGCTGTTGGCCATGCTGTTTTGCTGTTTCCCTATAAACATTTACAGGAGTGCATTTTGTCATATAAGCAACTTGTTTTGCTGTGGTTGATCTGAAAAGAAAGCTGAACTGAGGTCATTTATCCTGCAAAGGAATAATTCATGTCTTATTATGCTATATGGAATGGGTGGGGTTTTTTTTTCTGTTTAGGGTGAATGTAAAAATCAGTCGTAAGGTGCAGCATGTAGGCTCATCCTTTGATGAGACAGCCATATAGGAAGTGAAACCTTTGGTTTGCTAATGTGAAAAACATGATTGATAATGTAACTTTTAACAAATATTTGACCTTGCATGTAGGTGTTCTTGTGTATTTATTTGCTGGCTTCCATAAGATGTAGACTTGCTTTTGTGTAGACCAAATTCTGAGTTATTCTCAGCTTTAATTTTAGGTGTCATATGAAGGTCTTGTCCACCTTCTCCTGCAGTTAGGAGACTGGCTATTAAGTGGTTCACACCCTGAAAGGGTAATATGTAAGCAAGGCAAGAACTTTATTGTTTTGGGTCACAAGTCACTAATGGTGATTCTCATGTCTTCCGATTTACAGATGTCGTTTCTTTAAGAAATCTAATTGCAGCTGGTCAGCTGAAGTTGCCTTTGAGTTTTGTGGAGAATATATTCAGCGAGACGCATGCACCACTAGATGGTGATTCATCTAATCTATTTTAGACACCTATTTTAAGACAAGATGAATCACCCAGTGAAGGGTCTTTCTCACAGAATTGCAGAAAATTCAGACTAAGAGGGCCTTTTCAAAGTCACTGATCCATTGCTCTAATCTGGATTAATTTCCATGTTAGATTAGATTGTTCAGTTTTGAAAATGTCCAAGGAGTTCACAGCCTCTCTGGGCACCTATTTAAGCCTCTTGATACTTTGATTAATTTTTTTCCTTATGTCTAATCAGAAATTTCTGCATCACAATTCCTGATCATTTTCTCTTGCCCTTTTGCTGTGTGCTTTTGAAAAGACTCATGCCATGTTGTCTACAGCTCGTCTTTAACCAGTTGAATTCAGCAGTGGGCTCTTAGCCTTCTCTTAGGTTAGCCTTCAAGCTAACCTAACCCAATTCCTTTAGCCTCTCCTTTTATATGTCATAGTATCTCCAGCTGCTTAAGTGCACTTAATGCTGCTGGCTATGAAGGAAGCCTATGGTGTCTAGACTTAATGCTAAAGTTAAGTCATGTAAATACCACCCATAAAGCTGATTTCTATGACTAGGTTAAATACTAAATTTAGATATGCTGCTATGCTTGTAGTCTTAACGCTTGGAATCCTGCCTGCTTATTCGATGCTTGGAGTTTGGATGTACCAGATGGATGTGTTCTCAATAATATGTCTGCTTGAACTGAGTACCACAGGGGTCTATGTGGGAGCATGGAGGAGGCAGTGGAAGGCTTGCTCTTACTTTGCAGATGATGCAGAATTGGGAGGACCACTCCAAATGCTTGAGGGAAGAGCTACAGTGGATGGATGGGCCCGCAGGAGCTTTATGAAATTCAGCAAGGACATATACCAAGTAACCCAGTCTTGGAACAGTACAGGCCTAATGATTTTATCCTTCATGCAGTCCAAAACCACTTATGAGTACAGTGTTTCTGCATTCTGTGCTTTTCCTTTAAACAAAAATACCGCTGGGCTAAATTCAGCTCTGCAGTTACTCTGATCTCAGACATATCTCTGCAATCTTGTTGATTCAGCTTTAGTGGCGTAGAAAAAGAAAAGCAGTTGAATAGTTTCTTTAGATAATGGCTAGGGCTTACAAGTTTTTCTAGAACTAAGCATTAAGTAGTTAAATGTGGCATTAGACAAGTATCATGCTTAAAATATGAAGATACAGATGAGCCAATTTTCATGTTCAGTCTAGTTCCACAGAGGGGACCTCGATGTCTATGGATCTTCATCATAACACCATCCAGCTTCTTATACTCAAAAGTTGGGATAGAACGAGTGGGAGGAAAGAGTAAAAGGTCTGTTTCTACATTTTTAAGCAACCTGGATCTTTTGACGTGCTGGATTTGTGAACCTGTTTTGAAGGGCTGAAAACCTGGGGCTCTTAGCAGACCTTGCTAAACTGTAACTGTTAAAAGAATGCTTACCTCTCGGGCAATGAATTCAGAAGGGGGGAAGCAATTTACTTACCTTCAGTCTCAGCTGGTTAGTATTGGATGTGATGGACTCCTTTCAAACTGGCTCAAAATTGAAGGATCTCTTGCCTTCCTCAAAGCTGTGCAGCTCATATGTGGCTCAGCTTCTTGCAGTTGTGAGGCAAGCTGGCTGAAAATCCTTATTCTGCAAAATTTTACCTGTGTGCCTGCTCACTTGCTAACAGGTGTAACGACTGTTACACCTTAGTGGTATCTGTACTGTTCAAAGCCTGGCAAAGCTGTATTTTCATCGTCTTCAAAAGAGTGTCAGCATGGTCACATTTAGGCTATGGGTCAGGTGTCTTATGTGCCTTCTGATTGCCCATACTGAGGACATGTCCTGCTGTGGCTCCTTACACACCTGCATTCTCAAGTTAGTTTCCTTGGGGAACTAAGGTGGAGGGAAATATGCTCAGATCTCACCCTGAGATAGGGATTCAGACTCACATGGGCAGTGTGTTTGTCTTCAAGAGGTAAGGAATTGCATCATAGCTGAGGTTTAGCTGAAGTTAACTGAGGGCGATTATGTTAGCATGTTGCTGCCCATTGGGAAAATAAATAGCTTCACTAGAATGTATGGAAAAGTTAAGTTAATTATTAGCAGGAAATACCTTTGCTTGAAAAGCAAATGGCTCACTGGGGTTTTGGGCAGGAAAAAATGATTGCTGCCAGACCTGAGGACAGTATACAGGTATCTCATGGGTCTGCTCTCTCCTGGTGTTGTAGGAAAATAATTTTAACACATTCAGAAAATTTCCATTCACATAACACAAAATAGGTTTCCTAGCTGGTGCTTTGACTTTTTTCCACCTCTATAAACTGGAGGTACTGAAACTGCCCTGCAAGGCCTATGTGACTCTGCCTTCATGATGCAGAACCTTCTGTCCCATGCAAATGTGTTGGCTGCAGACTATGTGTATTTGTCAGGCTTCCATATAGCCATATTTGAGCTTTGCCCCATGCCATCTTACATGAGTAACCTACATGTTTTGAAATTCCTCCTACACGGTTTCTGTATGCGGACTGTTCACAGCACGCTGTACCTCAGTTCCGTATCCACAGCACATAGCCTACGTGTTGTGGCTGATGCTAATTGTGCCATCTGACAAGGTTTTGTATATGACAGAGGATGCATTTTATTTGCCTTTTTTGTTTCTTTTCATCCTAATATTTTGCCAAAAGCTCTCTGAGGTGGGAGCTTCATCTGTTGTTTGGTGTTTGTGCAGCGTTTAACGAAAAGGTTCAAGCTCGTGAGCAAAAGGCACAAGTTCTTTTGTGGTACAGGTGTGATATGCTAAAATGCTTGCTTTGCCTAATTTGAAGGGCCTTCCTTGAGCCAAGCTTACAGAAGCCCAAGGATACAGAAACCCTCTGCATGTTGACAGATAAGAATTGATTGAAGTTGGATGGTGATCATATGCTATTCCTAGATATGTCCTTTCTAGATATATCTGCTTTTCTGGTGAGGTAAGCCTACAATAGTGAAGGTTGCTTAATTTCATTAAAATCAGGTGTTTCTTTCCTTCAAGAGGTATATTACTGATTATACTTAACTAACATTCTGATAGCTAAATCATGTTAAGATCTGTTTCATGGAAAGATTTCCATAGCTCTTATTGCAATGGTGCCTTAAAAATGCATAGAGAAAGTACGATAGGAAAAAGACCAAAACAAAACTATTTTTCCTTTAAAATAGATAAATCTGATCAACATTTAAATTGCAAAAGAACAGTATCAGTGTGTTGTCTTATTTTTTTCTTAGAACATATAAAATAAATCCTTCAGTCAGTTTGGATTTATTTGAAAGTAATAGAATATAAAAAAATCAATAGAAATATAAAATTATATTACAACTATACGTCATTAATATATGTGGTATTTATTATTTTCAGAATTATAAAAGTACTATAAAAAAAATTAACCGGATTTTTTTTTAAACTAGTGTAGTTCTTCTGTCTGTCAATTTTGATATATATCAATATATTGAGTGTAGTCTGCTGACTGTACCAAAGGATTTAAACCACTTTGCATATGTAGGTAGTCATATCTGTACTTCTTTGAAACTGTGATCAAGTTCCTCAGGCATCTGTTTTGATTAAAAAACTGACACCTTTGAGGTGTCTTCATGATGAAGAAAATGTTAAAAATGTGAGGTGAATGTAATCAGAGCAGTGAGGTGCCACCATAGAACCTGCAACAGTCACTCCATGAGGAGTGAATTAAAGAGTTGTGGGTCTTCTGAAATGCCTCTTGTGCACAGGCTAATCCTAACCATATATGTTGTGAGGCTGTCCTAGAAGTCTGAGCTTTGATGAGTTTTCACTGCAACCCATGTTACTTGCTGGCCTGCTGTGTGCACTGCAGGCTCCAGAGCCTCCACACTGCAGGCTGGGCAGCTGCTCCACCGATGCTTCTCCAGGCTGGGGGACTCCCTCGCACTTCCAGCTGTGGCAGCTGCCTGGAAACCAGTGCATCATGAGATCAACATCTTGATATCAGGAGTTGGAGGCTTCTTGCCAGCCACTTGCAAACTCTGGTGGCAGCCAGTGCACTCAGGCCTTGGGAGGCTTGTTCCTCCTCCAAGAGGGTTTCTGTAGCAAATGCTGAGGCCTGACCAGCTGTCCTAGCAGCTACCATGTTCAGCCAAGTGATTTGGATACCCTGGAAAAAACTGTTCAGATGTTCACATGTGTTGACATGAACCATCCGTTGCCATATAAAAAAAAGAAAAACAACCAACCTGAAAATGTGCCATTTCTTGTGAGCAGCTTCTTATTTTAATGCTTGCTAGTGGGATATATTTCAAAGGTGTTTTCTCCCCAGTTTCTGCAGCTGGGAAGCAGAAAGCTGGGAGGTGTGACATGAGCTCATAGCGAGCTCTGCAGTGGGAAGTTTTGGGAGCCTCAATAGCCCAGGGTGACAGCATTTGCAAAAAGCCACAACCAGATGTAAGCAGCCACTTGTGGTGGCTCATGTGAGGGGTGCTCATTTTGTGTCCGTCACGTTTTCCACCATGTCAGTTTTCTCCAGCAGGGCATCTCCTGTCCTTGTAGAAATAGGGGTGCTGGGCACTGCTCGTAGTCCTACCTCACTACTGGGGTCCGTGAGGAGCTGGCAGGGGTGGTTCGTTGCTTCAGCCCCTGACCACCTGTATCTGCAAGTCACGGGAATGTGCTGCAGACCCCTGGAGAAGTGTTGGGTTATTTCTAAGTGCAGTTGAAAAACATAAGTACAGATCTTCTCCGAGAACTGTAAAAGAAATAGTTGGACTGCAGCAGCAGCTTTCCATGTAAACATGATATCTTATTTAATAGCTGTGAGCATTCTTTGCAGTAGATGGGTGTGTGGCAGGAAGAAAGTGCTTTAACAGTGTCCTCCTGCACCAGTTTTCAACAAAAAGGAAGGTTTTTTTAGCAACGACAGGATGTGTTGCCAAAGGGACAGAACTACTTCTGGCGTTCATCCTGCACTCAAGTGTAAAATAAAGATATATTCATCTTTTATGGAAGGCTCTCCTATTGCTGTATAGAGAATGGTCGGATTTGCAGAAACATCAGAAATATATCCAATGTATAATTTCAGACTTTGAAGTCCTTTGAAGCATTAAAGTAAGGAATAGTGGTCTATATACCCCTGAAAATAAATATTCTAGATAAATCGATAAAAATAGCCTTATATCTCTAAAGCATTTGTTTTATTTTATTTTAACTTAATTTTATCTCATTTTTACAAGTGTGCATTCAAATTCGACTTTTCACTCTGTGTATGTGTATGTCATTGCCCTCCAGTGGACAGATTTAGAATAAATTCTGAGTAGTGCCGCTTGCTTAGTCTGTGGTTGTTACTTCAGCGTAATCGGAAGAGGGATGCCTTCACACTCCAAGTATTAAACAAACATATGGATATGTCTCTGTAAGGTGGGTAGGTTTGTCTTTGTATTCTGTTTGCTCAGCAAGTAGTTTGCTGATTTTCATTTGTAGTAAAAGCCTCTTAGAAAGCTGATGTTTTGAGACTTCTGTTTATTTTGTGGAAAGTTATGCAAGGTAAAACTGCTTATCCTTATTATGAGCAATCATTTATATGGGATGAAGCTGGAAAATTCCCTTTTGACTTAGTAAAATTTCCCAAACGTTCCATAAAATAAAAGGATTCTGAAAATGACATTGGCAGTGAAAATATAACTGTAATAGGCAATGTACTTGTGTTGTAGTTCATGGCTAGGTCAATGTCATGTATGCTAATCCTTAAAATGCTTCTAAAGAATGGGTTTAGAATGGGTAAATAATTAAAAGCAACTGTCTTGCCGTTTTCACATTGCAATGGGGGCTTGATCTTGTTTTGTGCCCAAAGACCTGAAAACAAGTCCCTGTTTGCTGAGAGCCTTGGCACGATCAGATCTTTTTTGGTTAAATGTTTTTGTTTTATTGGTGCTGACTTTCTGCTGTTAACTGAGCTTTACCTGGAGCTGGTGTCATTTCATACCGAGCAGGGACAAGACTTGACTCTCTGCTGCTCTGCATGTTTGGGTTCCAGGGTTTTTGGGAAAAAGAGGTGGGAAATAATCACATGTTGCACCTCTCATGTTGTCAGGGCTGCTGCACCATGCAGCTTTCCGTAGAGGACTGGAAGCGTGGGTTTAGTAAGAGTGGGAGGAAGGTGGCAGCTGTCACTAGCATGTGGTGTTTGGCTGGGTATCTTGTTTGGGGATGCTTCTCCCCATCTGCTCACCCATTTGATAACTGTCCCCTTCTCAGGCTAAGTGGTTATCTAAACACACTGAAGGCAGAGGAAATATTGCTGCTGTCTCCAAAGGCAGTAAAGTTGAACCTTTATTACAGTACTGCATAGAGAGTGTTTCACTAAACAGAAGGAAAGAGGAAGAAACGGGTACGATATACGTAAGAATCTAAATAAAGTCAGGAGGGTGGCAGAGACAAAGAAGGAAACACTAGACTTGCTGAGTGAAGATCTACTAGTGGAATTCCTTGAGGATCAGTCTTGGGCCTCCTGCATGTAATGTTTTGATGTTGGCCTCAGGCACAAAAATTGATAGTAATGATGAAATTGGATGATGGCAGAAATTTGAGAGGTGCTGTAAATACCGAGGAGAGTTAGGCTATCATGCAGAGAAAAATGGACTATCTTGGGCTTCAGTAACTGTAGAAGCAGGATAAGATTTAATAATGCAGAGAGCAAGGTCATATTTGAATCTTCTTTCTAGTCCTTTTTTCATCAAGTAGATGCGTAGCAGATACAAGTCTGCAGGCCCAGCTGCCTGCGTTATGGTAGTCAGCACAGTACATTTTAAAGCAGAAATTGATTTTTAATAAATTTAATGATATGCTGCAGCTAAGCTAAACTGTCATGATCTGGTTTGTAGCAGGTTTTGGGACTGACTTGGGCCTGCAGTGGTGTATCATCTTTTAATTTGTGTGGTTTTATGATGTCATTTTTATTTAATAACTCTTTTACAGTTGCAAGCACCAAACACAATAGTAAAGGAAGATGGGAAGGCAAGTTTTGTTCTTAGGACAGTGTGTGCAAGAAGCATGGCGTAACTTTCAGGTGGCAGAAAGCTTCTTAAATGATATAAAAAATAATCTAACTCTTCAACCAGAATCTGTCATTAGCTTGTTCCTGCTGATTTTGTAAGTTTTTTCTCAGACTTGGGTTGCATAGCAGCCAGACTGTGATAACTAGTCACGTCTTCAGAGAATTTCCAGTGTTCCCTTTCCTTTACCTCTTGAGCTTGGGAAGAGACTTGGATACCAGATGTTAATGAGGCTACACCAAATGTCTTGGCGATTCTCTCTGTTGTCTGAAAGTCTGAGTGAGTTAAGAGCCTTCAGGGATTGTTTCCAGTTTTAAATTGCATTTTGGAATTTGTTGCTGGCTGACGCAAAAGTAGATCAGGAGGCAAAGAAACACATCTTAGTGTTTGCCATCTTTGGCATTGACAACAGAAGAAAAAGGAGGTTTAACATTTCAGTGACAAGAGGCGGCATGCAATTGAATGATATGCAGCATGGAAACTACCTGGACTTTGGGCAGTCCTTGCTGTTTTTTCTAAAGGGTTTTGGAACAACAGTATTGGTATTATGGCAGGAGTACCAAGAAGCATTATGGAGTGAGACCTGAAGGGAAGCAAACCTGCACTGAGTCACCTATAAAATGACATGCAGATGTTTCCAGTTTGCCAATGTTCATTAAAACTTGTGTGTATTAAGATATGTGTCGTTGTGCACTGTCTAAACAGAAACATCTAGGCAGAGCTTAATCTCAGTAACTTTTCAGAAATAATTTTTTTTACTAATATTTTAGAGTGTGATGAATTTGGATATTCGGTAAAACAAACTAGCATAATGGTTTGCACGTGGGATACATAGACTTTAGACAAGACATCTGGTTATAAATGAAACTCACCTGCATCTGGCCTAGAAGCACTATGTCTGCGTATATAATCTGACTCACTCGCAGTGCTCTGGCCTTTACTATGTTATGCCATTGAGAGGGAGAATAGTTTGAAACAGTCGTGAACTCTTAGCTTCCATTTAACAAGGGATACGGTTGAAAGGGGAAAAAAAATGAGGGCAGAAGAAAAAAGTTATGTTGCCTGTCTATTTAAAATGTTTGGATGCTATATGGTGGTTATTTGAGGTAGCCAGAGCTAATAGGAAGTAATTTTTACCAAAAGTCACAATATTATCTATAGGACACAGGCTGGTGCTGGATTAGTGCTTAAATCTGGAAGAGATTTAGTACAAAATCTTGATTTGGTTGCTTGTTTTTTAAACCAAGTGTGTCATATCAGCACTGGATGGTAAAGTGAATAGGGAGCTTGTAGACTGGTGGGATGGTTTTGGTACTCTTCACTTTCCAGAGTATGTCAGACCATCCTGAAACTGGAAGATAACTCTGAGAATGGAGTGGTAGTGGAGAACAGGAGCACAGGTAATGGCTGAAAATGCACTAGATCAGCAGGAGTGGTTTCTGTAGGCAGCCTGATAAAGTGTGACAAGCTGGTGGTTGTTGTCATACAGACACAGAGTACATGGAAGGGTCTTCTCTGTCAGTGATACTTATTGCTGTCCAAGAGAACCAAGCTAAATATTTCCTGCCTGTCATAAATGTGAGGCTAAGGCTGTTACAAATATATTGGAGTTAATTTTGTGAGGTGAGGAAGCATTTGCTCAGAAATTTACCACCTGCATGTCTGCAAAAGTTAATTTAAGATCTTTTGATGAACAAAACAAAGCTTAAATAACTTCAAGGTTATTTGCCAGCATTGTGGGGAAATGTGATGCATTTTTTCACACTCCATGGACTGAATGAACAAAGACTGGACCTCATCAGAGTTGGTCCAACCTCTGAAGGAAAGGAATTGGGATGTGACAGCATAGCTTCTGAAGATGTTGTGGTCAGCCACATAGGAAAAGCAGCTAGGAATGGGGCTGTCTCAGAAAGGAATTAGCAGCAGAGACTGTCCAGATAAACATACGATTCACACTGAGGCTGAGATGGAATCAAGGCAAGCAGAAACAGTGAGGGCACTGGCTAGAGAGAAAGAGTGGGTTTTGTGTACTGGAGACAGTGGTACGGAAGTGTGCAGGTTACCATTTATGAGGGATGATCAAATGCAGAAGGCAGCTGGTTATCAAAGCATGCTGCAATTTGCTGAGGGGTATATGCAAACATCTTGAAATGACAAGGGCTTCAGATAAACCCAAGATTTCTCTCCCTCTTGAGTACCCTCATAAATATGGTCTCAAAATATGATTCTTCCACCTAAACTTTGTGTTTCACAGGCTTCATTCATAACAGCATTATTTCTTACAGTACTTACAGAAAATATAGTACTTTGCCTGAAGGGTTTGGAGGAAGAACGTAAGCAATCAGTGTTTGGTGTATAAAGGAGTATAAACCTTTCCATTTTGACCAAATAATAGAGTGGTTGTTGCTGTGAGAAACTCAATCATGCATGTACCTGGCAAAATTTTGGCTCCCATTTATTAGTGAGAAATGTCACTACGTATTTTAGGTGTGTGTATCTATTTTTTTTTTAAGGCAGCACTATTCTGACCAGTATTAGCTTGTTTTCTTTATTCTGAGTCACCCTAGGGTAACTCAAGTTTATGGCCTGAAGTAAAACCTTAATGACACACAGAAAACATGTTCAACTGATATGCTCATGTAATCTTTATAAAGTCTATACTATAAATGCCAAGAAATCAGAGTCACCTCAAATAATTTAGATTAGGGTCTCTTTGAACTGTGTTGCTTGTTTCAGAGCCAATATCCTGCTTTTCTTACAAGCAAGGAAATCCTGCTGATGTCAGTACAATTGCAGGGATACATGCCAGGATATTGGAGAGAGAACTTGTCACACTGACTTGTATTGGAGAATGCCATTTATCTTGCCTCAGCAGTTCCAGACTCTGGAACTTGCCCTATTTGCTGGTTCAGAATATTTGATGATCTTGCAGTTGCTCTGGGGAGGAAACTTGTTCAACAGGATTTTGGATGGGACTATCCATACACACCACACAGCAAAAAAAGGTTGGAGTGTCAGAAAGGAGCTTTTGTTTTGTTTTTCCTTCCATAGATGGCAAGTTGGCAGAATTCTTTGCAGAGCCATTATTTTAGATGCCGCTGGAATTCTGCTCAAATACTGTAAAAAGTCTGCCTTGAAGACCTTGTTGTTTTAAACGGGGGAAAAAAACCCATTTAGTTAAAGCACTGTCCCTGTGCATGAGAAGGAAGGTGTCATTATTCCTGCTCCACAGCTCAAGGCACTGAAGCATAGGGAAGTGAGTGTAGCTTGCCCAAGATCATGCAGCATGGAGAATCAGAGCAGTAGAACCAAGAGCAGAAGGCTGCTTTTTTACTCTGAAGCAACATCCAGTCCACTAGAGAGTAAGGCCTCGGTAGCAGCCCTACTGTCACTAGGTTCACTTAAAAGTAGGAAAACTTCCATCTACAAAGACCTGTTCAAGTCAAACTTATTTTGAAATGAGCACTTTGGGTTTAGTTAGAATAATATGAGAGACAGTGCAGCCTTGCTGCTACTAAACAAACATAACCTAGAGCACAGCTTGCTTTTATATATTTTTTCCCCTAAATTGAAATGTGCTGGAAAAGACCAAAGCCAGTAGCAAATTTACAGTCTGTTCTTCCAAAATATTTAATGTATGAGAAATCTGAGAGGAGAAGAGGGAAGGGTGATAGCTGTGCACATGCTTCTTTTCTCTTTCCTCTGTTGTAATTTCTGGAATGATTTTGCATACTGTTTGACTGTAAATTCAAATTTAAAGTTACAGCATCGGTGTCAGCCGTGGTTACGGCTCTGGCACCCAGAGTTCTTTGTGATGATTTTTTTCACCTGCTTGGATTTCTGAGGCTTTAGAGTCCTTATGCTCTGCATCAACTTGGCTGTAGTCTTCTCCATCAAAATCTGTAATGATTGTTTCTTTTGTATGGTTTTTATTTTGATAGAACGCTTATCTATTCAAAAGTGAAGGTTCCCATAGCAATGTTAACATGGCCAAACTGCACATATGCAGCATTTTCAATAACTGTTAATTTATGCTCTGCTACATATCTTAAATGTTGCTGACTTACTGTTGCTGTGGGAACCTAAACTTTTGGGCCTCCTGACTTCTTTGCTTAGCTTAATGCCCAATTATAAAAACTTGCAGTTTAAAAATGGTGCTGGCATTTAACTCCTTTCTCAGTCTCCTGAGAGCTGGATATGTTAGAAAACAGTGGGCAAAGTCGAAAGAGAGTTTGAATGTATTTTTGAGGAAAGGGTTTTAGTTCTTTTTCTGTCTGAGCTGGTTACCCCACAACAGATAACACAATAGCTGCACAGTCCAGTGTGCTCCCAGTTGCTTCAGAAATTAAGTGCTGGTATATACATCAAGCAGTGTTTATCACTGCAGGCAGGGCTTTTTGTGGGGTAGACCAGGACCATCCTTGGCAGCAGTTTCTGACCATGTGAGTCTGGGGGAGAAAGCATATAAAAGCATGGACAGTATTTTCATATATATATATATATTTTCATGCTCTAGAAATCCCTTGATGTACTTGTGATTTCTTTTATAGACTTCTGTGCAGATGATTTAGGGGAACTATTATGCACAGCTCTTGTAAGCGAATGCGCATTCTTCCTGAAGTTAAACTGTAGGGGTCCCCACTTGTGCAACAAGATCTTCTGCACTGTTCCTTCCATGAGCACTACAGTTTAAGGATTTGCCTGTATGAGGAAAATTGATTGGCAGGACTGTTCTTTTCTCGCTCTTAGGGTATAATTTAGCTGTTCCAGAATAACTCCCACATGTGGATGAAATATTCCAAAATAAAAATGATTTTATTCTGTAACAATTATTTCACTTTGGAAATGGAGTAATTATCCCAGAATAAAATAATCACTCTAATTCCAGAGCAGAATAATTATTACAGAATCAGGGTTGCTTATTTTGGACTAGTGCATGAGCACTGAGGAGCTGTTATGGAGAAGTTATTCTATTTAGTTTGCCCTCCCTAGTGTTCACAGGCAAGTGAATCCTGCTGGTCATACTGTGCAGCTGGCAGCCTTGAAGTTGTTATATGCTGCAAAGAGGGGTATTCAGTCATATAATCAAAGGCATCAGGTTAAAAAAATCATCT
This sequence comes from Loriculus beryllinus, assembly GCA_039877255.1. Taxonomy (NCBI): domain Eukaryota; kingdom Metazoa; phylum Chordata; class Aves; order Psittaciformes; family Psittacidae; genus Loriculus; species Loriculus beryllinus. The sequence goes on along the minus strand of JBCJKH010041561.1, from coordinate 6,556 downwards.
TAGTGCAGTCTTTGAGTCTCATCAAATCTTTGAGCTCTGTGGGTATTTTTAGAGGTTGATTATTAGTACAGGTGATTAAGAAATAGCTGATTTAAATAATGTGTCCATTACTAGCATGACACAAGCCTGCTTGTTTTTAATACCAAGAAGCCCCTTCTAGTGTGGTTTGTCCAGGGTCAAAGGGTTGGAAATTGATGCCATTCTCAAATGAGAGTGGAACTATGCCTTTGAGGGGTTGGTTAGGCAATGGAAAAGGCTCCCGAGGGGAAAGGTGAGTTTGCTCTTTATTAGTGTCTTCAAACCAAGCTGTCTAGAATCCTACCCAGCCCTAGCCAAACCAGGCTGTTCCCAGGAGAGGAAGATCGGCCGGATTCCGTAGGGCAGACATCAGGCTGAAGGCACTGATCCGAGCTGTGCAGGGCGCTGTCTGGGGCAGGAGCAGGAAGTCTCAGGATGCCGACATCTGAAGGAAACTTGACATATTTCCAGAGCCGGTGTGGTTCACTGGTGACGCCATACAGCCCCTGTCACCTAGGAAATGAAACACGTTCCCATGGCAACCCCAAGGCTGTGTTATTACTCAGCTTCAAAATGTTGACAGTTGGAAAAAGGCCTCTTCAGATACCACCCCCCGCCCCAAGGGTTTTTCTTTTTTCCGCCTTCATAAATGCACTTTGTTATTTAATCCAAAACAGTCAGGGAAGAGGCATATACTTAACTCAAGGTGCTTTGTGGAAATAAACCTTTGGAAGGGAGAAAAAAGCAGGATGTTTCACTCACTAAAAGGCTCCACTGCCTCCTAAAATAGTTTCAGGTCCTGTGAAGGCAATTCTAATGAAGTGTGTGGCACTTCATTTGGCTTAAATCATCAGACAGCTCCTGAAATTATTTTGTTGGATCCTTTTACATAGTTTGAATCACTCTGAAAGTCTCGAGCTGTAAACTGTAGCTCTGTTTTGTAACCATATAAATAACTGTGAAATTAAACCTTCATTTTACAGTACTATGAATGGAGACACTCTTGCTGTATGCTGTCTTCACTGTTTCTTTTTTTGTTTTCATAGTCTTTTCACTTCATTTACCTGCCCAGATTTTCTCATCAGTCCTAGTGACAGTATCTGTGCGTGTATAGACACACTCCTCAAAGGAATGGGTATGGACTTGTAGGGACTGAATACTGAAGTTAGTTGTTTATGACAAAAAGGACCATGCTTCTTGTGGAGATGCTCACTGACAGCAGTTTGGGCTTACGGCCCCAGCCCCTGCTGCTGTTTCTGTGGGGTTATGTCCGTACCTGTGTGACCTCAGTGAGGTTGCATAGATGGGCGGAATTTCATCACAGTGGCTCTCAGATTGCACAAGTGTCTTTTTCTGCTATCTCAAGCCCTGTTCGTATTGACAATGCCTCAAAATCCATGTTTTTTGCATGTTTTCACCATGATTCCCTGCTTCTTTGTACTAAAGCCTTTAGTTGAAAATATTGACCAATCTACAAGGAACACAATTTCTTTCCTATATAGCAGTGTTTTCCAGCACTAGTTGTTGCTCACTATTTCTTCACCTTTTTTAATATCTTCAGCAGTCGTTTTATTCCATTAGTGTATTATTTTCTACATGGCATTGTATCAAGTAGCTCTCACATAGATGAGAAGTACCAATTATAGGTTTATTTGTGGAGTTTTGTGTTAGTTTTTTTCCTTAGAAAATTACTTTTAAAAAGTCTGTCGAGTTGGACTAGCGCAGTCTGTCCTTAATGTGTCCTTACCCTATTTTCTTTCCATATCCATGTCTTTTTCTTATCCTTCCTTTTGAGATCTATTGTAAATCCTTGGCTGCAAATACGATCCCATGGCTTCTTGGATCCTTCCTCTCCACTCTGCTGCTGAAATAAAGGTCCTCTCTCTGCTGTCCTCCGGTTGGTATCTCCTCATGCCTGACTTCATTAAGAAGCTGTAGAGCAGAATCAGCAATTTGAGCCTCTGGATCTTTTGGAGTCCTGAGTGTGGTCACCTGTGCCCTTCCTCTGTGTGTGCTGATGCATCTGGATTACATTGAACTTTTGGCTTGCTTGCAGAATTTGTTTCCATATCTTCATTCTCTTTTTTCATCTTGCTATAGCAGATATCTTCATTATCATGCTTACTGGTAATTAAGATAAAGCATTCACTTAGGCATGAGACCTCTTTTTTTGTCTTTATTCTCCTGTTTATATAGCAAAGCAACCTTCCCTTCTCCCCTGACACATAGCAAAGTGTCTAATTTTCACTTGCTCTTCCTTTGACTTTTCTGGTATTGGGAAGATTGCTTTCCTTCCCATTGCACCCTCTTTTCCATTACTTGCTAGGCCTTCCAGCTATACTTAATATCCTCCTTCAGGATGTTACTAATCCACTACATCTGATGTCACTTAACACAAATCCTCCTAATTTCTGAAAATATAATTTTAATATTTATACCCTGTATAACTCTCACCTGTAGAAATTCTAGACCTGCTTCCCAGTCAAGTTCCTGACATCCTCAATGCTTCTGATTGTACCAATAGAGTTTATCAAAGCTATCCATTTTCCTTGTGGAAATCCATTGTGAACATGTTTTCTTTGCATTATTAGTTAATTTAAACAGAGACCTCTTGTGATTCTTCTGTCCACAGTCATATTCTACGTGTAAATTTTCTGTAATGTCCTTCCTGCTCATCAAAGGTAAATCTAAATCTGCTTTTGTTATTTCATTGAATAGCAGAAGAGGTCAGAGTAGCTGACTGTACCTACATCTTTAGCTCCTTAATTGTATGACAAAAAGGTTTATAATTGTTAATATTAGTACTCCTTGCTAATGCTGTTGAATAAACCCTATAATTTTACTGAGAGATGTTGTATTCATTTCATTGTAAGATGCTGAAATTAAATTTCTGATGCTTTCTGGAAGAAAGCAATCTGAAATGGTTCATAATTTTTTTCCATTTGGTGAAATTTTGTGTGCTCATTGTAACTATTGAAGTACTGTCACTTCATTCTGGGTCAACATTCTGGATCAACATTTTGAATCAAGAATCAGTAATACATTAACAAAAGTAGATGGTGATTGCTAGAGCTGGTGTGGACTGTTGCAGTACTTCACTGTCTGTGCTAAAATTACAGCTACCTTGAATGGGCATCAGGATTTTTCCCTTGATGTTTTACAGTTTTTTAGTAATCTTTCATCTGGAAATGTGAAAGTATTCCAGCACCTGTTAGCTCTACTCATGAGGTTATTGGCAATACTCTCACCAGCTGGTGAATCAGAAGGTGCTGACTAACCTAACCACTGTCAGATTATCTCTTGGCTGTGACCTCAATCAGTTGACATGTGAGGTTGTGGAGAGTTGAAATGAGAGATGAGTCACAAAGCCCACTGGAAGGGACTAAACAGCCACAAAATAGGTGGAAAATTGTCCCAGAATTTGGTTGTGTTTATGTAGCTTAACGCAGTTAGGTAGTTAGGCTTCTAGCTCAAAGGCAGCAAGCAGTGGTACATCAGGACAAGCTTTCTCTGTTGGTTGCTGATCAGAAGAACTGTGTGGGAAGGTGGAGTCGTAATGTAATAAATAGGAGAACAGCGCAGAAGCAAGGTATTTTATCTCATTGTTAGGTACTTCAATGCAGATATCTGAGGTAACATATAGATTCTAGGAGTGATGGTTTTTTGCCCCACCATTCATTAAAACCAATAAATGTTAAAATACTTTAATAGAAGTCAGACATTTGATGAGTGATTCAGGAACCAAAGCACAGGGATGCATGTGCTTACAAGTTGCTTTTTCATGTCATTTCCTCTCAAACAAGAAGTTTTTCAGGTGCTATGAGACCTGTGAGTACTTGCTGTTTGCCTCACAGTCCTTGTTCTTCTTTCAAAGGAAGATCCTTCACCAGAGCTCATTGGGGAAAACGAGAGCAGTGGTAAGGTCATTGATTCCTCCTTGCTGACCTTGACAGAAGAGGGAGGGATTAGAAATCTAATTTTTCATAAACTTCTTGAAGATCGAGGACCACTTTTTTAATTCCCTTAAACTTCTCCCTCCATCCCTCATGTTTTTCATTAGCCCTTTGTTCCCTTGGTCAACATCCTGGCTCTGGTTGCTCTATAAGGTGTATCTCCTTAAGCCTATGTAATCATTGGAGGGAAGAATGTCCTGCAAGCTTAGCAGGCAATGCTGTTTCTGACTGGTGAGTTGTAGTTTGCAGACTGATTACAGTGAAGACCAATACAATATTAGAGAACAGGGAGATTAGGGGGGGGGAGGGAGGTTGCTGAGCAACAACATGACATAAGCATGGTTACAATCTATTTTTACAGCAAGAAGGTTGCGGAAGACTGTAGAAAAACGTTTATATTCCAGACCTTTATTCGTACCTGTGGGATGGTAGTGGCTTTAAGAGAAGAAATACTGTACTGACTTGGCTAGTAACTGTGCCCTTATACTTACCTCACTGTGTGGTCAGGAGTTGGCAGCAGATTAAGAAAGAATGGTCTTGTACAATGGTTGTCTGGCAGTTTGTGAGGAAAACAGCCATGGCTACAACACAAGGAGACAAGGAAGCACAAGGGCCAGTAACATCTTCAAGTCACTTTTTCCACATGTGTCAGATATATGAAATGTTGTTATTTTTAAAGAAAGTCCAAATTGGACTAGTAGAACTCTCCTTTGCCCAGCCAAGATGTCTGCCACACAAGTTGTTCTTTGCTTGATACAAGGGCATGAGCATTTTTTCCAGCTTTTTTTGTCCCCTAATTTCCTGATCCCTTAGGAACAGTGTGTGCTCCCTCCCTCCCCAGTTTTATGGCCAGAATAGGCTAACTGTAATCATGCAGTTTGTCACCCTTTTCTGTGGGAACATTCAGCAGCAGTCAGGAGGGGGGGAGCCAAGTCTAGCCATTGCAGTACAAAGATCACAAGTAGGATTAGCTGGAGTCCTGAAAGCTAGTGCAGACATGCCAGTTATGGCTTTTCCAAAGGAGTTTGGGTGATTTTTCCTGTCAAGAGACACATTTCAAACAACTGGTGTATCCTAGAACTTGAAAATATTGATGATTTACCAGCTATGATAGCATGTCTCTTGATTAGTTTGGCATCAGATAGAGAAGCAAAGTGGTAAAGTAGGAAGAAAGAGGGAAAATTTATGAGCAGAAATAGATGTGCAATGAATTAAAAATAAAATTTGTCTAAATTTACTATAAGTTTTTTAAACTGGTTGATGGCTTAGAGAGAGCACTTTGCACAGTGACAGCACCCCTTTACAAAGCCTTTCATCACTAGAAACTGTATGAACAAGTTCCTGTGAAGCTACTTCATAACTTTAACTTAAAAGGTGGCTCTGCAAAAATCACATTAAAACCTTGTCCTGTCCTATTCTTAAAGTGTTCTTATTGGCTGATGAGGCTTTCTTTATTGTTTCTTATTCTTCAATAATAATGATAAATACAGACTTTCAAAACCCAGTTTTTGAAGTCTAAAGCTCACATGAGAAGTTGAAAAAGCCGCTGTTGGCTTCTTTAGTGCCTTTTCCATATGCTTTGCTCTCTTTTCCCTTGTCTTCTGTTTGAGCTCCTCATTACTGAGAAGGCTTTTAAAAAAATGGTGAGGCAGCAACTGTGAAAATACATCCATGCAAAATACGTGCACAGTTTACTTAATTTGTAAATAAGCAATATCTTTTAGTTTGCCTGTGGCAAGTGCCCTCGATCCCCATCTATGTGAAACATTTCACATACATTTATAATGTACCTGAAACAGGAAGAGAGCTCCTCTCTTCAGATGAATTTTGAGTGTTCAGGTTTTTTTCTCTGTTACATTTATGGATGCTTTTTCAATGCTAACACCTCTAAGCAGTCTCATTCTCCTCAATTATGATTTACTGTCATTCTACACAAATTTGTTCTCTACCTAGATTTTGCTGATTATTATTTACTATGGATCAAGAAAAACATCCTGTTAATTCCAGAGTTACTCTGTGTAATGGCATCCCATTGTTTCCCTTAAATAATACATTTTTTTAATGCCTTTGACCTGCTATGGTGTGGATTCACACATTACTGTGTTCATGTTCCTGAGGACATGTGTCCTTGTTCATGCATTTGGGAACTTGGATTACGGCTTAGGAACTAGCCGTTTTGTCTCAAGTAGCAGTAATATGTATAAATCAATTGTAATACTCTTTTGTCTCTGGCTCAGCTGTTTTCTTTATAGTCTAACATTTGCTGCCATCCTGTGGTCCACAGAGAGAGGCACACATACACAAACAAACTTAAATGGGGACTGTTTAAATGAATGGGATGAAGGAAGCTGTAGCGGTGTTGAGAAGAGAAAACACAGGCAGACAGCCTTCGCTTATTGCTAGTTTGAGCAGTGCAGTGTGCATCTCTGTCTCACAGATACCACTAGAAGGCTTATGTGTCACTGAAGGAGTGGGGAAAAGTTTTATGTAGCTCCACTGAAGATGCTAAGGAAATCTGAAGTCTGGCTTTTTTGAAATTGGGAGTTCTTCTTTAAGAAGGACAATTAATTCCAGATACCTTCTCT